>CAJDSM010014339.1:895-32824 GCA_903981925.1 Ostrea lurida
ATTCGCTGTCCCTCAACAATCTGGGTACCACTGACTTTTGGGCCAAGAACTGTGAGCTACCTAGAGTGTTATATATATTGACCGAACATATCTATTATAATTCGGTAATCTATTTACATCAAGAAGGTGTCTTACCTACAAAAAAAAGTTATGTTTTGACAGGGTATTAACTTCTTTGTCCTCCAGCAACTTTGCCTTGATAATGTATGAAGCGTAAATTTCATAATTCTTTTGCTACGATGAATTACGTCAATGTCAACAGATTAGTCTGTATGTTAAATTTTTACCCACTTTTGTTGTTGATTTATATGTTAGATGTTTCAATATTGTTTCATTTAATTAAGTATCTCTATTTCTTTGTGTCCTATGGGTATCGCCATTTCATGTGTTTCATTAGCAAAAAATATTTGTGGTACCTGCCTTTTGAAGATTGGACATTTTAGGTGTCTGTGGTAATTGAAGTTTGTTAATTTTTTGTTACCTGGTGTTTTTATTTAGGGTGCACCTCACTATAACAATAGCTAGTGGTTGCAATGAGATTTTCTGGGTTTTGTGTTCAATTCATCGGAAGTTTAGAATTAAAGAAGTGTTCAAGTAAGTCATTTTTACACATGTGTTTGATCCAGAATTGTTAATTTTAAGATTTGTGGGGAAATCAAAACCACGGGCAAACCAACTGCCTACACACGAGGGGAATGTAATTTTTTCAATTTAAATTAGAGTAAGTAGCTGCCAACATTACATGTATTTCTATGTTTTGTGCAACATTAATATCTTTTTTAACAGCTAATTTTACATTGGTTTTTAGGCACAAACTTGTTTGCTTTTTCAGTGCGTTTTTTTTCACTTCTTTGTGCTGTACAGGACTATCTTTACATTATCTGGCAAATTTAGAACAAATTGTGACAGGTATTGTGAAGTAATTTGTTTACATGAGGTCAAATTGTAAAAAACAGTTCTTAAACAGCATGTTTTGATTTTTGGATTTTAGTGTTGTCTCGTACCTGTTTGTTGCCTCATTAGATAACACGTACTTGCATAGACGATTGCTTAGACAATTGAGCAGATGTTTCATGGTTAGAATCTGGATTAGCATTGTTTCAACAATGTCCCTTGCAATAGTCAATTAAATAGGCTGCAATTCATTTTTACCTTGCAAGCCAAGATCAAATCAACATTCAAATTTCTCATCAATTAATTATTGCAATCTTCAGGTGTTAAAATTAATGTTTCTTTAAAATTGCTCTTACGAGGCAAAGGGATCAAACAGGATTTTCCGAAACAAACACGGGTCTCTCTTAGGTTTAGATTTGCCCTCTCCCACTTGCCCAGCAAGCTCAAAACAATGAGGAATAGGTCGATACCTAGATTTAGCTCACTAAAAGCCATTACATTGTCTATGTACAGGGGATTATTGAAGCAAGATAATGGAGAATCAACTCCAATCAAAATGAAAAGTTAGCTTGATAGGGAATTTATTGCCAATCTTTGTTTGCTGTTGATAGAGTCGCCCTCATTTGATAACAGGTTGGGTCCCTTGTGTCTCTCCATTATATTTCTGTTTTTTTGAAGTTAAGTTCTGTATTGAACTCTCTACATTGTGCTTCAACATACATATATAAATACGGTAAATCTTACTTTGAAATATTATTTTAAATAGTCTACAGAAGATGTGAAGTAGGGGGCACAAGAATTTCAGTAAAAGTTCATCAAATTGTTTTCTAGGTCAATTTACGAGACATTTAATTAAACTGGACTGGCCGCTTGGTTCTCCACGCAAACACGTGTATCAGTGGCCAGTTGTTCAGTTACCTTGTGTTTGGGTAGTATATTCCACACCAGTAATCAGCCTGATTATGGGAATATGGATAGACTACAATGTTGTTGGGGCGGCCCAATCTCCAGGGTGAGGGTGGAGTGTCCTGATACAGTTGAAACTTAATATGGACAAGTCTTATCTTGAGGGGGAATCCTTGTTACAAGGAGGGATTGAAGGGGCACCGGCTTCTCTTGACCAGTTCACATACCTGTTCCATTTTCCTGGTGTAGGCACTAGTCTGTATATTTTAGTTTCCTGATATTATACTTTGGTGGACTGGTCCATAAGAGTTGTTTAAGGAAATAGGCATTTTCTCCGATGGGTATAGACCACTTCTACGTCCACTTGATGATAAAAAGAAATGCTGATCTGTGTTTTTCAAAAAGGCATAATGGATTACTGCATAGCCCGCAAGTGATTCACCTTGCATGGATAAGCTTAGAAAATAATTGTATAAACCATATTTGTCAATACAACTAAAACCATTTCTTTGAGTGTATTTGGACAAACCAGGGGCTATGGCACACTTCAAATTTGGGAAATCGGAGCCTGTAAAAGTTCATGATGGAGATTTCTAAGGCACAACAAATTGTCCGATGTTTGTCCAATAATGAGGGAATCTCGATTTCCTGCAAGGTTTTGATCTTTACCTCTGGTGAATTGTATTATGCTTTCCCCAAATTATGCTATGATCTTTTGGTGCCAACATAGAATATACCATATTGCATTATTAAAGGTGAGGGACTGGTTCCAAGTACAAAAGATTATGTTATTAATCCCTCTAATGATGAGCTTTATTCTTGACCCATTTGACTTGGGAGTATCCATTAATCTTTCTACAGATGGCTCATTTACCATTCTCTGTCTTTGTTCGCTGAAAAAGGGAGTGTCTATGATCTCATACGTTGTAAAATACGACAGTCAATAACTAGTCTGGAAGGAATACTATCGTATATGTATTTTGAGAACTTTGCGTATCCCCACTCATACTAGGATTGTCACTTCATATATATACCGGTACATAAAATTTTAGGTCTTGTTTAAATTGATAGACTAGGTTTATTTAGGAAGCGTTTGTTTTTTTGATGCTAGGACAATACCTTTTGAACTCCAATAAGCTGAAAAACTTGACTTTAAGTAAGAGACCGTTTGTTTTTAGAGCTGTGATCATTTTATATTTCTTATTAGTAAGTCTGAACATGTCGGAGCATATCGCCAAATCTTATAAATCTATTTCTGTATGTGGCATGCTTTATTGAATTTTTGGTTCACCCTATTCTGATAGGGAGGTTGATTTTTTGGTAGAGTTGGCCTTTGTTTGGAGGACGACAGATTCGTTCACGCTGTAATTCCTACCATTTCAAGGATTAGCAGCTGTCTTAGACCTCTTGTATTAGGAGATTTACACTGCATGAATATACGCTTCTAAAAGGCATTAACCAGTAATGACTATTAAGTAGTTTCATGTGGCGTAAAGCGGTTTCAGGATCTATTCTTAGTAGGGATATTTTGGAACCATAAGCAAACGCATTTTTCAGGATTTTTTATGGTCTGTTTGTGTAATGTTGACGGACAAACTAGCATCCAAAAGCAATGGCTGTGACGATTTTCTTTACTCCTTCAAGGGGAAAGTTTTAAATTGGAAATTTTAAGGACTTTCCTTTTCATCTATTTGATATGGGCTCTGAGGGAAAAGTTGAACAAAGTAGCCATTTCGCTGTAATTGAGTGATTTTATGGAAAGGTCTTTCTCGTTTATGGACTGTTCCCTTTTGTATTATCGCACAAATTTGTATCTTTTATCAAGTTAATTAAAAATTTATGGTTGGCAGTGTCTTTCATTTCTCTCTCTTTTGTTCTGCCCATAATGAGCTATCTGAATGGCCAGAAAGAAGTATTGAAAAAATATCGATGAAATTTTCATTAATTTTCTTGAAATCTTGGCAGCTCATACCATGTTTTGGCATTTGATATTTTTGTTAGTTGTCTATATAATCCTGAATTTACCATTGACATATAAAGCATATACCAAAAATTTTTTCCTTATTCTTATTGGGCCGATAAAATAAAGCGTCAATTTTCCTGATTTTACGTGTTGTTTCGGTGGTTAGGGTGTTGAGACTTCACAGCTTGCAGTATACGTATTTGTACAGGTGTAGATGTACTGGTTAATTATTGAAAAGTGTGTGTCTAGGTCTGTCACATTATTATTTTTTGACTCACTATCAGAAGTTTTCTTTGCTTTTTATCCTCTGATAAACTCTAGAATTTTTCTTTTCACACCGACCCTTAAGAAGTGACAGGAGATTCAGGTGCCAGAGATAAATAGGCATGGTTTCGGGACTTTACTTATATAGTTACAAATAACAACACATAGGCATTCAGGTGAAAATTGAGCCACCTGGATATCCAAACAATGACTTCAAGAGTTTACTTTTTTCTATTCATCCGCCACATTTGGCGTTTAATGGTCATCAATTTCAATTGCCCCTGAAATATTGCTCATTTCATTCGAGGGTGTCAAGTCGGTGAAAGAACATTGTCCCGAAATTTCTTCTTGGTCATTTTAAAGCAAGTAAATAGTTTTTAACTGTGACTATGATGCTGACTCCATCGAAATTGTTGTTTAAACAATTAATTCAATTACAATTTATTGAAAGACTGTTTTTGTTTACCTGCTTATAAGAAATTTGGTTTATTTATTTTCACAAAGTGGGCCTTCATCACTCTTTCGAGTGGACACTCTTTCGATTGAAGTTTGATTATATTTAAAATTTGAAGGAAATGGCAACTGTAAACACTTTAATTTTGGGTTCATTGGGTCCACCTATTTTGGTTTCTATATATCTTATATACATCACCACGGGTCCTGATGGTTTTTCAGCACACTCTTGAAAAAAAATCTATGAAAAACTTATACTTTTTTGAAGAAAAAAATTAAAGGATTTGAACTTCATTAATTAATGAAATACTAAACCTTCAAATCTTTTCAGAAATAGTTATTTGGTACTTGACTTCAAAACTATTATGAATTACAGATAAATTTCATGTGAGGCAATAACATTATACAGAAATGATTAGCAATTTATACCATTAATCTAATATTAAACAAAAGAAGACTAATCAACATTTTCTTGTAAATTTTGAGATTCCCTGGCTACATGAGGTTTACTAATTGGAAAAAAATATATAAAGGATTGCTAAATTACAGTTGAGAAAAACTGTGGTTGATATGATATTTTCAAGCCTGGCTGACAATTCTCAATGATATTTGTACAGTTTGATGTACGAGTGAGATAGACACAGCCGCAGCTTTGTTGAATTTAGTGACAGTCTCAGCAGACCCCCACACCAGGACACTGTAAGTGATAGACCCCCTGAATGCCCACACCTGGTGAGCCGCACTTGTTAGTGTCAAAAGAGTATAATTTCATGTGACTTGATAGTTTAACCCAGTGTAGCAGCAGAGATTTTGATTTGGCTGGTGAGGTGAAGTAGGTGAGAAGCTATGTGCTATTGATTCTCGCTCTAAATCTGCTTCATGGTTAGGAAATCCAGGTTTTTTATGCTTACTTTTCAAATAATGAGCTTATAAGAAACAAAAAAATAGAAGAGATTTCATTTTCAGTTAATGTGTGTGATATTTTTACAAAATTTATTTTTGAACAGGAAGGTGTAAGATTTAGTAGGTTTTGATTGTTCTCATGAAAGTAGTGAAGTTCAGTAAATTAGGTTTGAATCCACATGGATCATGAGATAGAGTTATTAGGCCAGTTTATCATTTTATCCTTTGCTAATGCTTGCCAGGGGTTGTATTTATGAAGTTCTTCAGTATTCTTCATAAATTTCTGGCCGTTTTTGTGCTATTTTTTGCCTTGACCCCAGGTCCCTCTGTATATAACATTACACTTGGAAGGGTGTGTCAACATGCGATTACTATTGGGATTTTATGTAGCATTCAGGGATGAATATATCTACAACTCTAAGTCTTATAGTTCCGCTTATCTTGGAATAATAATTTACAGTTCCGTTGAAAAGATAGGAGACACATAGATAAGTAAATTGGTTTATTAATGTAATTCACAGAAAAACATTTTGAAACAAAATATCGTGTACTTTTTGCAATGTGTATCAAGATTTTAAGAAGTTAATGTAAATTTTTTGCATTTTTTGTTTCAAGGTTTCACAAATTACTTGAATATCTATACTTTTACGCTTCAGGTAATTGATGTGTATACAGAAGAATTTTACACATCTATGGACCAAATAAAAAATATATATACTGATTAAAATATGAATTGACCTTTCTTTGAAATCATGCTGGTTATATCAATTTGCATTCTTTTCAGTTATTGAATATGAATTCAGAGGGCAAACTTCATAAATATAATTAATGTTCTCCATATTTTTTCTTTTAAGAAGTAAAAATGGATTATACTAAAGGCTTATTTTGATCTAATTAAGAGAAAACCTTATTTTATCCAGAAATATATACAATTTGTACAGATTGAGTTACAAACAAATTTCTTTATCAGGAGAGCCTATTAGGGATCTCCATATATATATCCAATGTTAATTATACCCATTTCTGCAATTAGTCTTAATTCAGTCATGTTATAATACCCAACACCAATGTACTTAGAGATTCTCTTTCTAATGCTATTTGTGAATCTTTTTCCTGCGTCTTATACATAATGTCAATTTGGCTAGAGTGTCCAAAGTGTGTATTCAATATTGCTCTCTCGGAGTGGTATTTCTAATTTATACACAACCCAAAGTGTATGTCTGGATTTTTTGCGATATTTATGAGTAGACTTCTTAATTAACCATAAGTGTCAAATATTGTGAAAAAGGTTTGTGTTATATTTCTCGCCTCTAGGGATGTCTGGGCGAGTTATCCTTGCAAAGTAAAGATCCTGACAGTTAGTTTATCGTTCTAACCTGGTAAAAAGGAATGCGAAAATTTCTTTCTTATTTTTGGAACAGTGAGAGAATTATATGAAGAAATTCTCGAATGATATGTTATGAGCCAACACTTGGAATTGCTTATTCCCAGGGAGAAAGGACCGTTGAAAATCCAGACTGGACTCCCCACTCAGATTTGGTTATATCCAAGTCAAACTTTACATGAGAATAAAAACTGGTGAATTCTGTTTCTGCTCCCCTTGTTATATTTGTGCAAAGTAACATTTCTTTTCCAATGCTACAGATTAACTTCTGTGTTCCAATTTGGATAGCTTTCTGCGATGAGGATTATTGGCTATTTATCATATCATATAACACTTTGGAATATTTTTCATTTAACAGTATGGGTTTAAAGTAAAATGGAATAAATGACGTATACATTTTTTCCATATCAATTCTCTTGACAGACATATTCTGAAGAATATTAGATATAGCACTAATAATAGTATTATATTGCATTGTACATACCCTTGCAAGTCTAAATTTTTGTGAAAAATCTTGTAGTAATAAAATCTTCCCATCTTCATCTAAAAAGTCGCCAATTATTTTCACACCATGAGCATGCCTTGTTTTAATATAAATACTTTTATTTCCAACACAGAGATTTGTATTATACCATACTGGGACAAAAATATTTTGAACTGAATGATTAGTATCCATTGTTTTCACCATAGACAACCATGACTGGAAAACATCATGCCAAAACTCATTACTGTGATTCATAACCATTTGAACATATTCATCACCAAAATCCACCAAATTTTGTACCACATTGTTGTCATGGATTTCAAAGAAAATATCTAACTTTGGTTTGTGACAGTTTGTTAACCTTTTAATCCATGTACACTTTAAAGATGTTAAAAAGTTTTTCACCTCAACCATTTTTAAGCCACCTTTCAAGTGATCTTGAGTAACAGTTGGTTTCTTAACCTTGTCAATCTTTGAATTCCGTGTAAATAAAAAAAGCAACTATTCAGAGAAGACAAAGTATCTTTATCTGGATTTGGTAGTGCAATAAACAAATGATTAAGCTTAGGTAAAAGTAGTGTTTTGACAACTGTACTCGACCAATGGGAGTGAGTTTTCTTCTATTCCAATGTTGTATCAAAGCTTTAATTTTTGGTATCTGAATATTGTAATTTAAATCAACTATTTTATTTCATATCCACAGAAAATTCTATGCCTAATCATTTGAAAGTAGTACATCCCCACTCTAGTTTTCATCTTGTATGGTAATATACTTCTTTAGAAAAAAAATTAGAGCCTATCCAAACTATTTTTCTTTTTGAGCTATTTATTTGTAATCCAGAAAAAGTAGAGTGATATTTTATTGTATCAAGAGCAGCAAAACGAGATTTTGGGGAACCATCAAGAGCCAAAAATGTGTCGTCTGCATATTGGGAGATTTTGTGCTCCTCATCATTCATCATTATACCTTTAATATCTTTATTTTGCTTGACAAGAATAGCTAGAATTTCTGCACATAGGATAAATAAATATGGTGCTATAGGGTCTGCAACTCCTCTGTATATCAATTTGTTCTGAAAAGAAACCGCTTTGTAATACAGATGCTTTAATGTTTGTATTTAAAAATTTAACCCATGTAATTGTATTATCCCCAAATCCAAGGTAGTTTAGAAATTTATAGATAAATTTCCAAGATATGGAGTCGAAAGCTTTTTTCAAAATCTATGAGCACAAATAAGCCTGGTGTATTGGTCAATTCAGTGAAAGACATGAGGTCATACACAAATCTTGTATTATCTCCCATGTATCTACCCTTTATAAAACCAGATTGACTATCCGATATCAAATAATCAAGTATAGATTTTATTCTGTAGCTAAGACAGCCCGATATAAGTTTGTAAAGCACATTTAAATGAGTAATTGGACGCCATTGTTTCCAAAAATTGTCTAGGTATACCATCTTTTGGCAACCAATTGATATCCCAAATTATGTCGAGATTGAAGCTCCTTTTTCTTAAAAAAATGTGATTAACAGCTTCACATATATAATTCTTGATGTCCTTCCAAAAAACTTAAAGAACTCAACAGTGAATCCATCACTTCCTGGTGATTTGTTATTTTTCAATTTTCAAGACTGTAAAATTTCACTTTCATGATATCTCTTGTTCATCCAAGAACTTTTGACACCTCTATCTCTAATCTTTGGAATATCTTTGGTGGTTTTTCTATGAGTGATCTTTCTAGATTTATAATCCGAAAGATCTGAATCTTTACAGGAGTGTAGTATTTCATAGAAGATATTGACATGATGAAGAATGTCTGACTGGTTATGAATAGCCTGGACTTCTTGTGTTTCTACCTTTTTGATAATTTTATTTAAAAAATTACAAGATTCTAAAGCACAGAAATATTTACTAGGTTTCTCCCCTTCTTCCACCCATTTAGCCCGTGATCTAATGATATATAAATGATATACGGTACCAATTTTGTTGCATCAGATGCGCATTTCGACAAATTATGTCTCTTCAGTGATGCTCAAACCGAAATATTGGAAATTTATATATTATATGTCACGTTGTAGTTTTTTATTTCCTTATATTTTCAAGTTCAACCTTTTTTGGGCTACGGTTAATATTTCTTTCAGACTCAATTACTCCAATCTCTTCCAGTAAGACAGTTTCAATTTTGTCTCGTTCCTTTTCTTTAAATAAAGAGTGTGAAATTGTAGTGATTCGAATTTCTAGAAGGACTTCAAGAAAAATGCAGTGATCAATATTATTACCAGCATGATCAAAATTATTGTCAACATGTAGATACTGGTCTTGTACTCAGAGTATAGTTTCTTTGACCTTATCAATTATCTGTAAGCAGACGTTATAAATTCCCAGAGTCCACGATCTCGTGTAAATTTATTAACTTTCAACTCAATCACTAGTGCCGAATGGTCTGACCTATTTCCAGGTTTAATATAAAACGTTTTAACCATATTTGAGAGACTTGCCGAAATCAATATAAAATCTAGACGAGCTTGTTTAAAGGGACTTGTTTTCCTCCAAGTGTATTTTTTTTTCATCAGGGTACAGAACTCTGAAGTAATAATCAAGAAGTTGTAAATATTCATCAATTCAAAGAAACCTTTTTCTTTGCCTTTGGATTTATTAACATTTTGATAATTTGTGTATCCAGTTGATGGGTTCAAACTAGATTAAAATCACACATAGTACGAATAATCATTATCTAAGCTGAAAAAAATATCCTAACTTTTCATAAAAACTGGGTATCGGTATTAGGACCATAAATATTTTATAATAGTTACCGGTTATCTTCAATCGTAAGATCAACAGCTAAAGATTTCCCTCATCATCTCTGCTCACGTTGTGGATTTGAATTCAAAATTAATTGTTAAACAGGAAGCATACCCTCTTGAATTTGACGTAAAAGAATTTGAATATACATCTATATCCCCACTGTGTTTCAATATATGGTTCAGTTCTGGTGTGTAAATGAGTATTGTAGACAAATAATGAATAATTCTGTTTTCTATAAATTAAGTACGTCTTGCTCTTGCAGTCTGTCGCTAAACCCTGACAATTCAACCGACGCTATTGTTTATCACATCACTCATTAGGTTTACACATACAGAAATGAAAAACAAATTTTACTTGAATGAAGTACACAATGCTTATAGAAAAAAAGATAACTTTAAGTACACACGCAGTCTCTCACAAACATTCTCACTTCCACACGAAAACGAAAGTTTACAAATAACATTTATCATCTTGATCTCGTTCACTTAACGATCCTGATCTCGATCCGATCTTAACAATCAATAATAATGGTTTGGCTCCGCTAGTATTAATATAGTCACTGTGGTGTTAAAGTTACCGTTTTTACTTTGTCGTCCACTGAGTCAAGGATATCAAACTTAGTGTCTGACTATTGTCTTTGTCCAATGGCGAATACTTTGCCGTTATAGAACCACGCCGACAGAATTCTTGAATCCTCCTTGAGAGCGTTGATGAGTTTCGCGTTCCTAGCGTAATATGGTCCAACCATGAAAAACACTTTTTGATGGTTCCTCATATAGATGTTATCTCTATTGACCGCTCACTCGTATCTGTTGATGCGAATTTTCCAATCTGCTCTTGATCCACCCCTCCATTTAATGAGGATTTCCCATTCCAACCTCGATATGAATCATATGACGTCGTGAACTTCAAAACGAGACAATCGGGTCATATATGAAAAAATAAACAGTGGAGAGGAGGGAAACTCTAGATCCAAGATCGCATTGATCATTATGTCTTAGATTATTCAGTATTATTCGCCGTCTCTCAGGACATATAATAATGAGTATGTTAAACCAAGCTGCAGTAGAAGCTCTTTGTTCTGCAACATATTTGGAGAATTATCTCGATACTATGGAAAACTTGCCCGACGATCTGCAGCGAGTCGTCACACAAATGCGCGAGTTGGATATCCAGTGCAGGGGTAATTTCTCTTATTCACTGTATTTATCTGCAAGGCTCTTTTTTTGTTTGCTTGTTCAAGAGTCTAAAGCTTCTTTGACGGCCCCTTCCCTTTTTGATAACCCAAACAGTAGATTTACTATCGGTTCGAATTTCCTCACATTAAAAACGTGTTTACACATATCGATATATGTACAGTTCATCGCGGCAATACAAATTACAGAACATACACAATGTATGTTATATATCCAATTTTTAAAAGTTTTAAATGGTGCGTTTACTTGACGAATGAAGAAATGATATGTAGAGTAAAAAACTAGAGTTTCACTTAGTGGAGCTCTTGCATTTGGACGTAGAATGTTTTTTAGAATCTAACCGTTAAAAAACATTCAATTATGAACGGGTGCATTTTTAGAATCCACCGAAATTGCCAAAGAATGACCAAAAAGCAGGGATGTGATTTTTCGTCGTTTTAGAGGATATCCTCCGATTTACTCAATTTTCGAAGAAATGAAATGCTCTGGGTTTGAATATGAATAACCCCTCATTTCCACAGAAATTAGATTTGATCTGAATCAATCTAATTAAAATTAAATGTTAAATCCACTCCCTGACATCAGCGAGTATGCGAGCGGATCTAACAGTTAACTATAATTAGATTGGATCTGAATTGAAAGAAAATATTTTTCCAGGTAGTATGAGGTATTTTCCTCCCGTTTTGACCAGTTTTCCTCTGATTTCTGAGGAACTCAATCACATCCCTGCCAAAGTCACCAATAATAAACAGACCGAAATTATCTCAGTATATGTGCATCTATATGTCATCTAGTTACACATCAGATTACATGAAGACTGGTAACGATTTGAAGGAGATGTGTATTGTTAAGTGTAGATACGGTATAAGTTATTTCCTTTTACAGAAAAGGCAAACAACATGTTCTTAATGATTTTTTTTTTTTATTGCATTGTTTTATACAATAAAGTGCTAAGCCTATATATGATATATGATTTAATGATAATATAATATTAAAAATATTTGTTCTGATTTACCAGGATATATTGCAACTGATTATCATTAGTTTGGTTGCTATGTAGGAGACTCAGACTTCTAAGAAGATTTTATGGTATTATGGCCACATCTCCTTTAAATCGTTACTAATCTTCATGAAATGCGACTAGATGACATATAGATGCATATATACTTCAGGGTAATTTCAGTCAATTTACTAGTAATTTTGGTCATTTCTTTGGTAATTTTGATGATTAGTGGTGAATTTTGGTGATTAGCGGTGAATTTGGTGATTAGCGGTGAATTTGGTGATTCTTTAAACCAGTCCAAACAATGAAATTTAACATACTGTGAACTTCTACCAGTCCAAAGGAATTTTGACCTGTCAAGTGACTCAAGTCCTTTGGACCAATAGATTTAAGAAACTCTAAACTGGATCTGTTGTATTTGGACATATAATGTTTTTTACCAGTCCAAACAATGAAATTTAAATAATGTACAATGAACTTCTAAAACTCCTGAGGAATTTTCACCTGTCAAATCCTTTGGACCAAAAGATTTCAGAAACTCTCGCATGAAAATGTGTGTCATTCAAAGAATCACATTTGTACATTTGAACAGATATAATGCAAGATATTGAGTATCATCAAGAGATATACTCCAAAGAAGTGGAGGGCACTGCCAAGAAAAAGGCACTAATGTCGATACAGAGAGCGCTTATACGATGCCAAGAAATCGGGGATGAAAAGTTAGGACTTATGACCGTCATTGCAGAGCATATTGAAAATCGACAAAGGCAGCTGGAGCAGGACAGGGAAAATTTAGGTGAGTGGATAAAAAAAACATGATCAAATGTAACTAAACATCCAAGAAATTTTGGTTTCTATATAAATTTTGAATTTAAATAAAAAAAGAAATGAGTTTACATCACAATTAAGAATCTTATTCTATCATTGATAAAATATATTTGCATTTATAAGTTGACACATTTTACATAACACAATTTGCAGATAGAAAAGAAATCTAGATTAATACTGAACATATGATTCATGAATATGAATTTTTTCTTAAAGATCCCACATCTTCAAGAGATGTTGAAAAAGAGGAACAACCACTGACAATAGTTACTCAAACAAAAGCAGTGAAACATGAAGAAAAGATAGAGAAAATGCCAATGAAACGTCAACGAAGACAGAAAACAACAAGTGACTCAATAACTAAAGAGGAAGAAAGGAAGGTAGGAAAAAAGATCATCAAAACAGATCAATCTACCGTAGATCACTTATTTTTTGTGAGTATTTTATTTCGCGTTTACACGGTCCTGTGTTTTATTCAATAAATCGCGATAAGACAGTTAAAAATAACTTATATTTCGCGAATAGATCCGCTAGTGCATTTATGATCAGATTCAGAATGTCACAACATGTGTAGGTACCGTTATTGAATTTATCGAGTTATTCAAATGACCAGTTTATACCCATGCTTGCTATTGGTAATTACTTGAGTAGTTTTTACTAACTGATTGAAGACAACCCCTCACCTCTGTGCCTCGTGGCAATGAATTTAATTTGTTTGTTTGTAAAGCGATTAGCTTTATTTAATGTTTATAAAAGAAACATACATGTATCTGCAATAATTTTTATAAGCTTATTTTTCCATGTTCTTCAATATTAAAATATATGTTCTGTTATAAAGCAGTTTTATTTTTATTTGCATCGATGTATGAAGAAATACATCAATTCCAACTGCACAGGTGCATGTAATATGATGGTGATGAAAAATGTCGAAAAGTGTTGTTTCTGGTGTGCGGTACACACATAAAGAAATAAATTTGAGATTATCCATAATGGATTTCTTTGCAAAAAGTAGAAATAAACGTGAGATATTTGAATTCACGGACGACCCATCTCGCAAATTAACGCAGAAATAAATCTCTTGTGAATAATAAGTGATCTACAGTATGTCTACCTGCTTTTGGTCTCTAGCTCAGGTGAGCTTTTCTGATCTAAATTGTGTGTTAATTGTCTATTGGCATTGTATTTCATCTCGTTCTCATTGACATTACATCATTGACCAGGTGTTATCATTGCACTAAAATAAGTTTGCACCAAAAAGTTTTCATTGCTGATTGCGCTAAAATATGTTTGTGCCAAATATTTTTGTTTTTAACATTGTACGGGGCATAACTTTTCACTGAGAGCATGGATTGGAATAATATTTCACAGATTTGTTGCCTTGGACAAAAGAAGTGTCATGACCTTGAGACAGCAACCAAGATCATAATGCACAAATGGTTTTAACATTATCTGGGCCACAACTTTTTACAGACTGCATTTATTGGTTTAATATTTCACAGAATTTTTAATCTGGACCCAGGAAAGTGTCTTGACCCTTAGCGAAGGTCACTGGTCAAGGTCACAATGCACATTGTAGTTTTGATATTGTATCGACCTTAATTAACTTTTAATTGAGGACATGGATTTTAATATTGTTAGTCTAGACCGAAGGGAGTGTCATGACCTTGCGACAAGGTTATCAATCAATGTGATTGTCAAGGTCACAATGTACATATGGTTTTAACATTGTCCAGGTCATAATTTTCACTGAGTGCGTGGATTGGAATATTACATTTCACTGATTTGTTAGTCTGGACCCAAAGAAGTGTCATAGCTTTGAAGCAAGGTCACTGATTAAAGGTCAAGGTCACAATGCACATAATGGTTTGGTTTTAACATTGTTGGGGCCATAACTTTTCATTGAGTGCATGGATGTGAATAATATTGCCTTCTCTATATCTACATTCTGTCATCTCTGAAATAATTATGGCAGGCATACGTTGGCATTGCTCTTGTCTGTGATGTGTGGAAATATTCTAAGTGTATGATTGTGTTGTAGGAAATACAAGATAAAGGTCCAAAGAAGAAAAAGAAGAGAAAGGCAGCAAAGAAAGAGCAGGCACCTGCCAGCCCCATAGAACCTCCTATCGACCCGGACGAGCCTACCTACTGTCTCTGTGAACAGGTCTCGTACGGAGAAATGATTGGCTGTGACAATGATGCTTGTGTTGTGGAATGGTTTCATTTTAATTGTGTTGGACTTGTGAACAAGCCAAAAGGAAAGTGGTTTTGTCCCAACTGTCGAGGAGAAAACAGCAAAGTTATGAGGAAATTCGACAAGTGATTGAAAATCGTTTTTTTAATTGAATATATGTACCTTTTTATGAAATGGCAGTTTTGTAATTAAATTATCAGGAAGTTAAATTAAGTCAAAAGTCTTTGTCTAAATAGAGATTGTAAATTTTCAGTTACTGTAGTACTATCCTTAGGCCTTTTTCAAATCTTAACTGTGATTAAATACAGGATAATTTATATAAGAGTGAAAAAAAAGAGACTTCCTATTAAATTTTATAAAAATTATGTAAAATTTCTCTGCATCGAATTATTTGATCCCGTGTACAATGTTTTGGGCATTGTAGAAATTCTGTTGTCAAAATTCAAAAAATTAGCAAGATGTGTGAATATTGAATTTTATGTATTGGAAAGCTGTTTCAGTCATTTTGGTAACACATTTCCCCACTGAGTATTAAATATTTATGAAAATATTGCATTTTGAATGTAACTGCTGTGAATGATCTGATAATTATTTTACAGTGTTATATTTTGAAAAAGTAATAATACTCTTTTTTTCATGAGTGCTAAATTTATTCTGAGTTCTCTCTCTTTGTTCTTTGATTTGGTGTTTCATTGGACACATCATGAAATCGTTTATCATAATTTTATAAAAGAATGATCAAAGAATCAGCTGTCTGCTGATTTTAATCTTCAGTACTTCACATTATACAATATATTAACAATAGAGAAAACATATTTTATTTCTTTTGTACAATATAATTGTGCTTTATGTACATGTATATTTTCAGTATGTGTTCATTTAAATTAATTTTACACAATTAAAATATTAAATTACAATTATATTGAGATTACTTTTTAGGTATTTAATCTGCAGACATTCAGAAACTACACAATTAGCCTTTTTGGGAACTTTTAGTGCTGTTCTGTATGATTCCAACTTCACCATGGTCAGCTACAGTACTCTACAAACTAGATATGACAGCATGATGCAATTGCCCCTGCTTGCAAGTCCATTAAAGGAAATCCCGAAGGTTAGTAGTAAGTGATGCCCAGAAAAATTTTCAAATTCAAGGGTCAACTCAATTGCTGTACACCGTATAACAAATCAGTTCCATATCTTGAAAAGCATTTACTGACGCATCAAGAATACAGAAATAAGCAAACTGGATACAAAAAAGTAAGTTTTTCAAAGTTAAAGGGGCATAACTCCATCAAAAATCACTGAACCGGCAGGAAACTCAAACTCGATCCGTAACGTCTTGATATACGCCATCACACAGACAACCAGTTCAATATCTTTCTTAAATTGTGTACCGGTAGATAAAAAAGTCTGGAAAAACTGGTCACAACAGTAATTTTTCAAAGTTAAAGGGCCTCAACTCCATCGAAAATCAACGAACCGGAATGAAACTGAAACTCATCTGTAACTCATTAATATACATCTGCATACAGAAAATCAGCTGTATGTCTCAAAGCGTTTAGAAAAAAAGTCTGGAAAACTGCTTGTTGCGGAAGGACGAGCAAGGGTTAAAAATATATGTCCCGACCACTTTGTGGCGGGGAAATGAAAATGTAAATTTTATGATCCTCCAGGTATATGTTCCAACTCCCGTGCAGGATTACTTCTTGGGATACCAGTAGTGTTTGTGTGAAACGATTTACCGATAAATTTTGATATTAATATCATACTGAATTTTAAGAAGGAGCAGATATACATGTAGCCTAATACCAAAATTGTAAATTTCATGATCCATGGGGTTAGGGTTTTGATTCCAGGTTTGGGGCAAAATTATCAATGATCATTGTCTTTATCATTTGAAAGACGTACAGTACGCCATCCTTAGTTTTTAGGTCACCTGAGTAAACTCAGGTGACCTATTGCAATTGTTCTTCGTGTGTCGTCCGTCGTGCATCGTCCGTTAACAATTGAACATTTTTTAACTTCTTCTTGATAACCACCAGTCCAATTCTTTTCAAATTTGGTATGAAGCATCTTTGGGACAAGGGGCACATAAATGTTAAATTTCAGGTCTCTTGCACCCCTGGGGGCAGGGCAAAAACTGCACAAAGTGACCAATTTTCAAAAATCTTCTTTACAACCACACATGTCTGAGGAAACCAAATACATAGTGATGTAGAGCAGGAAGGCCTTTACCAAAATTGTAATTTGGTGGTCCCTGGGGAGGGGTTTTGACCCCAGGGCGGGGCCAAATTTGGTACATAATGTCTGTTAACAATTGAACATTTTAACTTCTTATTGATAACACCAGTCCAATTCTTTTCAAATTTGATATGAAGCATCTTTGGGACACGGGGCACATAAATTGTATATTTCAGGTCTTTTGCACCCCTGGGGCCTTGGGGGCGGGCAAAACTGCCCAAAGTGACAATTTTCAAAAATCTTCTTCTTTACAACCACCATGTCTGAGAGAAACCAAATGCATAGTGATGTAGAGCAGGAAGGCTTTACCAAAATTGTAAATTTTGGTGGTCCCTGGGTAGGGTTCTGACCCCAGGCGGGGCCAAATTTGGTACATAATGTCTGTTAACAATTGAACATTTTTAACTTCTTATTGATAACCACCAGTCCAATTCTTTTCAAATTTGGTATGAAGCATCTTTGGGACAAGGGGCACATAAATTGTAAATTTCAGGTCCTCTTGCACTCCTGGGGCCTTGGGGGCGGGGCAAAAACTGCCCAAAAGTGACCAATTTTCAAAAATTCTTCTTCTTTACAACCACACATGTCTGAGAGAAACCAAATGCATAGTGATGTAGAGCAGGAAGGCCTTTACCAAAATTGTAAATTTGTGATCCCCGGGGGTAGGGGTTCTGACCCCAGGCAGGAGGGGGGGGGCAAACTTGGTACATAGTGTTTAATATATGTAAACATTTGAAAAGCATCTTTTTCAATGCTATTGATATTAATGTGAAAGTAAATGAATATTTGGAATGAGAAGGGAGCCTTTTGTCATAATTATACCTACCTGCAACAAGTTGGGGGGGGGGGGGTACTGGAATCAAATGTCTGTCATCCGTCTGTAGGCAGAATGGTTCCCAGACCTTTCTCCAAGAGTCACCATATCATGCATATGGTCTACCTATTGCATTTGGGTCAAGGGCAAAGGTCAATCACACTGGACACGACGTAGCGATATTGTGTCTGGGCTCAAGAGAATTATCAATTTTGCCCAGAGTCACTATATCATACATGGGACAGATCTATATATGGTTTCCGGGTCAATCAATCTATATCCCCCCTCTCCCCTCATTTATGCCTTTCAGTTCCTTTATTTCTCCCATAAATGGTCGACCTTCCCCCCCCCCCCCCCTCCTCCTCTCCTCCCTCCCCCCTCTTTCCCTCCCCCCCCCTATTTTCACCCCCCCTCCCCCCCCACCCCCCCCCCACTTTTCCCCCCCCCCCCCCTCTCCCCCCCCCCCCCTCCCCCCCTCTCCCTCCTTTCCGCCCCCTTCACACCCCCCCCATCACCCCCTTCCCCCCCCCCCTCCACCCCCCCCTCCCCCCCCCCCCCCCATACCCCCCCCCCCCTCCCCCCCCCTCACCCCCCCACTCCTATCCCCCCCCCATGCCCCCCCCCCCCCCCCCCTTTCCCCCCCTCCCCCCCCCCCCCCCCCCCCCCCCCCACCCCTTCCCCCGCTCCCTCCTCCCCCATCCCCCTCCCCCCCCCCCCCCCCCCCCCCCCCCCTTTCCCCCCTCCTTTCACCCCCCCCTACCCCCCCCCCCCGTTCACCCCCCCCCCCAGTCAGGAGCATTACTTTCTACCTAGAGTCACTTATTCATAACA
This sequence comes from Ostrea lurida, assembly GCA_903981925.1. NCBI lineage: Eukaryota > Metazoa > Mollusca > Bivalvia > Ostreida > Ostreidae > Ostrea > Ostrea lurida. The sequence goes on from CAJDSM010014339.1 coordinate 20,061, forward strand.
TATATTACTCCATGAGACGAAGATGTTCTTTTTATTGGAATTTTGGGTCCAAAGGTCATGTGCACGGGAACATCAAAGTTTGCAATATGATTTCCAGGCTCTTCAGCATTATCCTTTTCTACCTAGATCACCATTATCATTACACATGAAGCTAACCATGGTCAAAGATGTTTCTCTATTGACATTTTGGGTCAAAAGGTCAAGCTCACTGGACATTAAAGAGCAATATGGTTTTCATGTAAAACTTTTGAACAATCTTTGTGAGATTGAAATGATAATCTTGGTATATGAATAGGAATCATATGCATATATTTGAAAAATATTTTAAAAACATGTGAACAAAATTCTCTGTATTGAGACTTAAGAAATGCAAATATGAGACTCCCTGGTGTGGCATTTATGATACTCAGGTGACCGTTTACAGGCTTGTGGGCCTCTTGTTTTGCTGATACAGTGTAAAAACTATAAATGCATATTTGGGAAAAGCTGAAAGGGATGTACCAAAATGTGAACATTGTTAAAACCAGCAGACCTCGTGAAAACACTGAGACACCCTTAAATTCTTTCAATGATAAATCTCTGGTAGATTAAAGATGGGACGTATTTGGTATGGCGTCTGTCTGACCGGACCGTGTAGGCAGAATAAAGATGGAACCGTAAGCTCCAGGATTTTACAATTTGGTACATCTGATCACCAGATAAGTGGAAGATGCCTATTGTTTTTCAAGGTCAAAAATCAAGGCGTGGTATTACATGTACTTAGTAGGAAAACTTTGTGGGCAAGATACAGGCCAAACCATAAGCTCCAGGAATTTACAGTTCAAAACATTTGATCACCACGATGACAGGAAGATACCTTTTGGTTTTTCAAGGTCAAAGATCAAGGTCATAGTATCACTTAAAAGGAAAATGTGAACAGGCTACAAACTGAACCATAAGCTCCAGGATTTTACAACTTAGTACATTAGTTTGATAACCATAATGAGAGGAAAATGTCTATTGTTTTAAAGGTCAAACACGACAAAGCCATAGTTCTCAGGAAAACGTGAGCAGGATACAGACCGAATCATAACCTCCAGGGTTTTGCATCTTGGTACATTTGATCGTCATGATGAGAAAATGTCTATTATTTTACCGATAAGAGGTCAATGTCTTAGTATCAACTAGTAGGAAAACCTTGTAAACAGAATACAGACCAAACTTTATTGAGGTTAGGAAGTCAAACTTGGTACCCATAATCCGTATGCTAAGTGGAGGGTGTATATGTTTATCTCTAGGCATAATTGTTAATGAAATATAATTTGTTTTTATTTTCAAAAATATGTCTCCCCTCCTCCCCAGATCCTAATGTACTGCATGGTGTGTACGAAAACGCATGAGCAGGAACATAGCCATTAGAACGGGAGTTTATGGATTGAGGAATATAGCGGAGAAAAAATTCTAAATTGACGTGATTCAATGTTATGGTAGTGCATGCTGAAGTTTCATTAGGAAAGTAAACATACCCTTGCACATGAAAAAGCTATAAAACACTCCTCTTTGATCCACTGCAAATTAAGTGTAGAAAAATATTAGATCCCTATAGTTCGAACAATGTGAACATCATTAGATTAGAAAAAGTTCAAGGCTATCACCATACAGAAGTGTTCACAAGTTATTTTACATGAACATCCCTTTTAGATCCGCTATAACTTGGGATAACACTTGGACTTGACAATGAAGCAATGTATTAAGTTTCAAGTCTAAGTATTTGATAATGGGTACTGGTAAACTGAGAAGAAACGAAATCTATAAAGTGAGAAATCGAAAAGAAACGAAATCTGTAAAGTGAGAAATCTAACGAAAAGAATCAAAATCTGTAAAGTGAGGAATCGAAATCTATTAACTTTAACTGTAAGACATATGATATAAAATAAGCTATTTTATCCGGCAAAATAGCCACCCTTCATGTTCACCATTCTTACAAAGGTGCGCACAATTTTTTGAGTTGCTAAATAGCTGTGAAATGCCCGGGGGGGGGGGGGGGGGGGGCACTTCGTAATTTTATGGGTAGGGATTGCCGCTGACATTGCAGACCCCCACCCTTTCATATATTTTAGATTTGAGAATTGTATACCTTTCATATAATTTTCTGTTCAATGGTGCCCTTTTCCCATATGACAAACACAGAACTGCCACAAGCTGGATCAAATTAGAAGGCCATTCATATAATTAATTGAGTAAACATTAACCTTATATATATGTCATGCTGATTTCTATCCTTGTCATATATTCTCTAGTGGAAAAAGGCTACCTTCCAGCGGCACATCCCTATCTATCGGTATATAGTAAGTGCCCCCCCCCCCCCCCCCCCGGGTGAAATGAGACTGACAATTATTTTATACCTTTTCTTGGAGACGTTTTTATCACTGTTCCCCCACTGTATATATGTATAATACAGATTTGATCTTCACACTGCAAAAAATGCTTATTGTGGGGTGGGGTGCGCGCGGTCTTATTAATTATAGTATAACAGGAGGTCCGTTATCACCGGTAGAACGGCACATAAGGGTGGCGGACATGCGCCACATGCGGTGCGGATTTGAAGCGATAAAAAGACAAATAGTTGGAGTAGATTTAAGATTTTTTATAATATCTCTATACTTCATAACTATTCGATGTATTAGTAGAAAAACTCTCTAAAGGTCCATTTAATACTGAAATTCGCGTCAAAAGTTGAAAACTTCAGCACCCCGAAAAGTGAGGAGGAGTGTTTGAGAAAACGGAGCACCTTGCAGGCCAGTTTTAACAGCCGAGGTTGCTTAGTAATTGGTCCCTTCCGTGGAATATATTGTTTTGAACTAACGCGTCCAAGATATATAAAAAATCTTAAATCTACTCCAACATTTGTCTTTTTATCGCTTCAAATCCGCCACCTCATGTGGCGCATGTCCGCCATGTGCCGTTCTAGCCGGTGGTTATGAGGAATCCCGGTGTTATCAGAATCGGCGTTAGAAAGTATCATTAAATAAAATTAAATGATTGTATTTTCACATACATAAGAATTGAGCTCTGAAAAATAATATATTTTCGAATATGTAACATAAGAATTTTTCTGGAGCCAAATGACATAATTTCTGTTCACTGATAAGAGAATGACAGAAATAACCTAACCAGCTTTAATATCCGTATTTCTAATAATCGTTCATTAAACCACTTTTTTTACCCATACGTATTTCGAAAAAGTACCTGACCCGGACAAGGTTTACCCAATATAAATGTCTATTAGTGTTGCGTGATTGGCTAATATCAAGAATGAAATTATTTCGCTTTGGCAAGTCTAGGGATTCAATCCGCTTACTCTTAAAACAGTCTAGCAATCCACTGGGATGAACAAATGAAAAAAAAAATTCTCTTCATATAACTAATTCACAAAAATAAGTCGTTTTGGTTTATTGTCATTATAACATTTACATCATATAGAAACTTTTAAACAATAACATTTCATTTTGTGTTTCTTATATAACAGTGTGGGAGAACCATTCAAGAAATCATCTTCACTTTTTAAAATACTCGATAAGCTGTCTTCGAAATCCCGAATTCGGACAGACCTCGTTACACTTTCTCTTACTTTGTGCGAATTTCCGAGCATCTTCAAACGTCATTTGTTTGGTTTTCATGATGTAGAGTATGACTACTGTTCCTGCTCTGGACTGCCCTGCGTTACAGTTTACAAGGACACGACCATTCCCAGCAAGGGCTTCCTCGATAAACCTGAGAGATTCGTCGAAGTATGGATGAATTTCCTCCGTTGGTATATCTTCAACTGGGATTCTGAGATATTTGAATTTTCCATGAAAATTATTTTCGTAAGAGGATAAGTTTACAATATGAGTTATACCTAGATTCTCCAGTCTATCTAAATCTTTGGCCGGCACAAATCCACCTACAATGAGAGGAATATGCAGTCTTCCTTTCGCTATTTTCGCGGTAGGCAAAAAGGGTGAAATAAAAACTACAGTGACTCTAACTTGGCTTAATATCTTTAAGTAAAAACAGTTACAACTGCTGAAATTGATATATAGTCTGTTCAACCAATGTCGGAAGCCCTGGGAAGGCCCTGTTAGTTACCACCGCTAAATGCACATATTACATTATATAGCATTTTACGTAATACTTGCTTGTGAGTCAATATTTATTATTGCTTTTTTTTTTATTATTATTACATTGTATGTAGCTACTTCTAACTCTCTGTGTTCAGAATAAGCAAAGTCTGCATGATACATGTATAATGGTGAAAACTTTTGGAAGAACAACTTACTGCAATTTACCTAGTATGAGTCAATGCAATATGTATGTATGTATGTATATGCAAATGATAATTTAATAATGCATGTATTGCTCCATAAATGTGGGAAATCGGTGATGGAGAAGCTGAAATCACTGCAATCTACACAATAAATTGTATAACTAGGCCTAACAACGAAGTTCATACCTTGTGGCAACAGTTTTACGGTTCCCCAAGAAACCATTGCATGGGTGTTGACCAATGTCCCTGTCTGTTGCCAAAATATGGCTTCAAAATATTGCTATTTCAGCGACCTTCAGCATATAATTTTCCGACCGCTAGATGTGGTCTTATCAGAGACAAGTATGTCTCTCATTATATGTACATAATTTTTTTTTACAACCAATTCAGTAGGACCTATATAACATGAAAGAAAAGTTGCAGACAACGAATAGCAAAAGAAGTGACAATTGTAATTATACAGTGAAGGAACCCAATTCTGTATGACTTTGGGTCATTGCTTTTTAGTTTGAATGCTATTAAAGCCATTTATTATACTAAATCTGGAATTATAATAATATATGCTTTCGGAAGTAGAATCGTTGAGTGCACTACATTTATTTGAAGGTTGATCCACCCTCATGTGATGTCATAGGTTTTTCAAACTCTTTATTTCATTAAATTTTGCACATGATAGAAATATATATTCTAAAGGAATTTCATTCACTGGATATAATAAATAATTTGGTAAACTTTTGTTAGTGAAAAAATTGCTATTTCCCATAGATCAATTAATTATAACGGAAAAAATATAGCCAAGGGCAATAACTCCTGTGGTGGCAACGTGTATTCTACATTGATTTTCCTAATATGCACATTAAATTTATGCATATTTACAAATAAGTAGTTTTTCTAAACTGCTAACATTTAAAATTTGTCATTTATATTTATTTTATTCAATTCTGTTCTACAAAAATTATTCAAATTTTGCGATTTTCTGATGTAAACCTATACTTCTGTTTTTGAATGGCTGACATCTTAAAAAGAGTGGCAACATACACATTTTCTTTCGTAATTAAATAGATTAAACTATAAATGAGTAGAAAAAGAAAGAATTTTAAGGTTTGAACACATCAATTCCTTAGAATTCTTGAGTGTGGATCAACCTTAAATTACTGGCTATGCTTAATTCTAAATTGGATGAGTCCCTCCAAGGCTTCCGTAGAATGGTAATTTTAAAATATGCAATTTTGACACGTACTTATATACAAGTGTGGTAAAATTTCATCCAAGGCATCTTCATCATATCCATCGTAATACATTGCATTAAAAACTGGAAGAGATAAGGCAAAATTAGATTTATTGCATCGGGATCGTGATCTCTTCTCATGATTTATATTGCATGGATACGGAAAAATACAAGGGGGAAAAAAAGAATAAAATGTTACACAAGTATAAGCTTTTCATCAATACTATACTACTAAATTAATCAGCATATAACAACAAAGATGCCCAATTGCTATATCTTAACATATATACCTGCAAGTTTTCATAAGTCACACCACTAGCTACTTTAGTACTTACGCTGAATAGACTGAAAAATGGGTAAGCGGTAAATGTAGTTCGGCCACGAGCCGAAAGTCCCGTATAGCAATTTTTCCAGGTCTTCTCTCTTGATTGTAGTAACAGAATGACATCAAACTTTTCATGATAATTGCTTGTAACTTATTAGATAAGAATCATACACTTTTTCCTGGAAATTTTATTACGAAGCTACCATGGGAGTAGGAGCTAGCCGGGGGAGAGGGTGCCCCTTTTGAAAGTATTGTCAAGTATTTTTCAGTTACCACTCCTCTCTTGCTTACAGAATGAATTAGCATAGTAGTTACTTGTCTATGTGCCTTTTTTTTCTTCTTTTTTTTTTGTTTTGTTTTTGTTTTTGTTTTTTTGTTTTTGGTTACATTGTATAATCAAATGCATGATGCATGTTTGTCATCGTATCAGAGCTGCTCTTCATCTAGAGCGACTCTGCATGACCGCGCTCATGTATATACCGGTAATTATCAATTACTATAATCGGCCCGGTACACAGTACTGATTAAAATTGATCCAATTTTATGCGCTATGCAAGTGCGATTTATTTATCTATAACTCAGTGTGATTAAGTTATATCTATGCTATTAAAACGTGGACTCTCGGTCGATCGCGTGATCATAGATCGTGTTCAAGTCTCGGCATTTATAAAACTTGCTAGATTTACAAGCCCCCGTCAGTCAAAGTCCCGGATAGCGATTTTTCAGGATTTTTCTCTTAATCGTGAAAGAAATCTGAATGGCATCAAACTTTTTGTGATAGAAATTTGTGACTATCAAACGGCACGAACCAAACATTTTTTTTCTTTCGGGAACTATATTACAAAGGTACCAGAGTTTTCAGCTACCAGGAAAAAAAGCAATAATATATTTAGGCAAAGATAACAAACATTATTATATGACTGAATACTTCCTAGCTCTCTGAATGGCCGAGATCCAACATAGTGAAAGTCAATAATTCCTCATATCTACCTCCACGTGACCCTCCAGGTGAACATTAGGATTTATTTGACTTCTACTATTTTGGATCTCAGCCAACTTGCCGCGATCGATCGATTCACATGGAGCCTTACAATTAAAGCAAATCATGAACAATCAGGAAGTTGTTTTTTTTTCAATAATTTGATCATATAATAAAACAATTATTGCTGCTTTATCGGTCCATATGATGATTTAGACACCTTCTAGTATGATATCCACCTTGCCCTTCGGGCTTGGTGAATATTGTACTTCTCAGGTATCTAAATCATCGTATTAACCTTAAAAAAAAACCCAGCAATAATTGTATAAAATGGCGAAGTAACAAAGAATAAAACGTAATAATAGTCCAAAAAACACATACAAAATCGAGAGTAGGGCAACACGGACCTCCGACAAAAGCGAAGGCAGGATCAGGTGCCATGGAGGAGTAAGCATCCTCTGCTGACCGGTCACACCCGCCGTGAGCCTGTAGTCGAAACAAAGTAAACGGGGTTACCCGTCGTCAAATCTGGTAATAAAATGACAGTCTAACAAATGGTATGAAACAAATCAGGCAACATATGACTTAGTGATACTTTGGAATCGCAAACAAGGTCATTATAGCGACCGTAGAATTTGCGAAATGATGACTTTAAACGAGATTCGTTATAACCCTGCAACATCAACTTTTTGGTTAGTAGTTGGCCTCGCTTTAAAAAATCATCATACGCATGGCATGCCCTTGCGTATCGAATCAACTGAGAGACATACACACCATAAGCAGGTGATAGTGGTACATTACTATATTGTATAGTGATCAATCTCGTAAGTCCTAAATAGAATACAAAACAAGGGTTGGACAAACAGTTACACGGACCCGGCTCAGGATAGTACACCAGAAAAGAGATCAGGTGCCTATAGGAGGAGTAAGAATCCCCTGTGGACCGGTCACACCCACCGTGAGCCCATTGTCTTGATCAGGTGAACGAAGCAATCCGTAGTCAAATCAGTGTATGAAATACGGCTCAACAATTGCTATGAAACACATCAGACAGGTATGTCATACTGGCAAACTAAATTGTTATAACAATCATAGATTTTGCGAAATGCTGCCTTTAAACGTAACGTGACTGTGAAATCCCTGAATCAGCAACAACAACACATTTTAAATATCGAAACCTGAATACGAATGCTAGTAATGCAAACGAAAGAAATTCCTCGTTTTAGTGTTAAACATAGATATACCGAGTTATTAAGATAATTTAAATACTTCGCATGTAATGATGATAATAACGACTGGATGTATATAGCGCTTTACCCATAGTGCTCAAAGCGCTTTATGTATAGTGCATTGTTACCCCGGCAGACCTCAGTGCAAGCTGTCGTTAATTTAAAGCGCTAGAACACTAGCATTCTGACTTATCTTTCACTGTCTACAGTATACCCAGGTACCACTTTCACACTTGAGTGGAGTGAGGAAATTCGTGTAAAGTACCTTTCCAAGGACACGACGTCGGACACACGACCTTTCGGTCAAGAGTCTGACGACCTAACCACTTGGCCTCCGACGCCACATGGTATATAGTATATGGTGCATTTATATGAGCAATATTAATTGTGTCATTCAACATTATTTGTAATTATATTAATCTAAGAACTTTTGAAGAGGAGAGGATGTGAAAGAAAATAAAGAAATGGGAGTATCAAACCCCTAGGGTACGTTTGATTAGACAACACGTGTTACTCGTGTTACGAGTATTGTTAACCAAACACCGTTATCCCACACTAGTGTTAAACTCGAGTCAACACGAGTATACTCCCCAAATTGGCAGGAGCACAAGGAAAAAATTAGTAGCCATGTTCTAAACAACACTCCACGTTTAACGGAAAGATATTGTATTAATCTATTGCACAAGCGCGTATCAAACACTAAGTATCACTAGAGTCGTCTTAATCAAACGTGTCCCTAGAGGTCTAAATATACCCCCTCCCCTTGCAATACGAAAGTAAAGTTACCATGGTTAACATTGTATGTTAATGCAGAAAGTGTATTACAGAATTTAATGGTTTCAATGTTGTGATTTCAGTATTAATACATCAAGGGGGCATTCTGCATTGACCAAGTGCCTTTTTGTGGAATTTGGAACTGCAAAATGCGAAAAGATGGACAGGTTGAATTCTCGGCGGGTATTTCTACTTCACTTTAAACGGTAATTCGAAAATAGAATGTTTCATATTGAATGCAAAATATCTTTAGATTGAATCAAGGAACCTATGACAAATTTGGCCTTGTTGGAAAGGTTAGGATTTTTGCAAGAACTTGATATGTATCATTATACTGGGAAATTTTTTTTTTGGAGTGAGATGGGGGTCAAAATTGGTAGGTTTTCATCCTTTATGCAGAAAATTTCCTCTCAGGATGGCAGGTGCTTCAGGCAATCTCGATCCATTTCCAGGCAAGCAGCACGTGTGATCATGGACATATAAATTCTTTGTTGTGTCTATTTTCATAAATAAAGACATTATTTATGAAAATTGGTTGCCATGGTAACAAAAATTGATCATAAAAATGTCCTCTCTACAGTGAATTTTTCATCTATTTCTGAGTAGTTTGAGACCACATGCGTGACACACATAGTAATGTCTAGGTGTTGTGTATGGAGTGCCAAATTAACATAAACTTCAATAATTGAAGATATCTTTCATATCATCAAATCAATTAGTGTCCTCTTCAATGAAATTAACAATTGAATTAATGCAAGCATTATTTCAGTTGAAGTGAGCAAGATTTGAATTAATGCGCGCATTAATTCAATTGATGCGAGTAATGTATTATAGACTATTCTCATTAACTTGGCAAATTGAAACGTACGTGTTTTGTTTTGCTTTATTTATTTATATATATATATATTTGACATTTCTATAAAGATCATAATTGTGAGGTTACGCCAAGCGCTGAATCCGCCAATGATAGGTGTACGTGTTCAACTAGTCCTACACGGAACAATTAGTCGTGTTAGCTCAAATGATGTCATCTAGAACGTCATTTTAGTTTAAATTAATAACTATTTGTTTTGCATCGGTGATCGTTGGTTTTGCATTGGTGATCGTTGGTATTGCATCTGAGTCTGTTGGTTTTATTTTAAGCTGGCTTGTTTTTTATCAACATCTTTCTACCCTTTCCACCGCCCATAGTAGAAGCTTTTATATAAATTCTGTCTTATAAGGATACAAAAACAAGTCAGCTATTAAAGGAGCACAACTTGTTTCCATGGAAATTTCCAACAGACTGTTGGAAGACCTGATCACCAAAAAGTACGAAGATACATATTTACGCATGGCAATGGAAATACTGGGTGTTCCTTTATAAACTTGTTGCTCTGGTTGCTTAGTTTAGAACTGATATTTCTTTCTTGCTGAATTCAGAATACAATTTTGTGTTTTGTTTATTCTAAAGTTATTTTCTTATATCTCAAAATATATAAATGTGATACAGAATTCATAACAAAATAAAAGGTATAAATTTCTTATTGAATTTTATATATAATATTTTCTTTATTTTCATATGAAATATTTTTTGGGATTTTCCGAACTGTAACTTGTATTTTTATAATTACACATAAATTTGGATTATTGAAAGCATGCGCAGTTTTTGTCCCACTTTAAATCAGGTTGACACTTATACACATGCGCGCGCATTAGAATAAAAAAAAAAGTCCAGGGGATAGGTAATTTTTACATATATATATTATAACTGTTAATTTGTGATAACGCATATTTCAGTTTTTTAAACAGCTTATTGGCATATACACAAGGAAATAAACTAAATTTCTTTATGTTCCATTTGAAATTAGGATATGGTGCTTTAGATTGCTCCTAAGGTATTTCAAAGACATTCTTGCGTGCTTTCACAACACTGAAAAATTAAGCAAGGTATCCAAGTTTTCGTTTAGATTATACTTAATGGAATCAAGCCCACATCATGGGTTTATTGATTGCGAAAGAGAATGAGAAGCCTTGTTCTGATTACTTGAGATATTTCTGTTTTTCTTGTCATATGCTAACTAATTTCCTGTTAAGTTTGTTGAATCTGTTTCTCATTTTAAGAACATAAAAATCATCAAAGCAATAACGTTTTTAGAGTCATTAAACTAAGAGGTGTGCTGTCATTTCGTTGCTTAGATCTACTCGAAAACATGTCCGCGCGTGTGTGTAACGTCTGCATTTTCTGATAGTGGAACTTTTGAGTCCCATTACAACACAATGTGCATCAAAAGAACCTTTCGTGCACCCTAAAATGCTCAATACAATTTACACAGGTACTAAAAAAGGCCACCTTTTCAAAAGTAATATTAAGTTTTGGAGAAATTATTTCATTTTTGCGTGAATATATCTAATTTTCATGTAGCCGGGTGAATGTATCAAACGAACTGGGGGCCCAACTTTAGATAATGTTTATCAAGTATAGATATATGAAAAACTTGTGAAAAGTATCCTCGCATATAAATAAATAACATAATAAAACGTACACAGACAACAAATATTGACAGGACAGACATAATACAATTTAGATTTACACATGTACTTAAAATTGTTCAAAGTATATTCTTACCAGGACACCCTGGGGAAATTGGACAAACGTCTCGCCTTCTGAAAGATTAGGCTGAGAGTGCCTGGATAGAATTATTGTAGCAGGAAAATGTTATCTGTCACATGTCTGTCATTTGATTGGTCAGTATCTCGCTCATACGTCATATGTACACACTATTTATATTGGTTACATTTATATCAAATCGAATATCCTTAAATAACAAAGGGTTACAAATAACAAAAATGTTTTAATCACCAGTTAAATTTTGAAAATAACTCTCCCCTTCTAAAGAGAACATTTTAAGGTACTTGTAGTACTCTCATGACACCGTCATAATGGCTAACTTATATGTACTTTGGAAACATAGATGAAAATATCAATATCAAGGTTACTTGTCAATTCATTTCTGAGTAGCTCAGTAGCTATAGATTGACTAGCACGTTCGGGCTACTGAACTGTAGTGCTCGGGTTCAATATCACAGCTGGGGTTTTATTTTTTTTTGTTCTAGACGACTTTCTACTAATGCTACATTTTATTAATAGATAGAGTGAATTTGAAAGTTTTCAAATTCAAATTATTGTTTAACATATTCTCTACTTTCTGTAACGTGCCTACCGGACACTTATAGATCTCGGGACTTGGATTCCCCCAGATACCTTGCTGGGGTATTTGATTATATCGTAGTGACTTAATTTTCCAATATATACATATATACTTAGGACTTATCTAGTACCTTATAAACTATCAAAACGAGCATCAAAACTAAAATCAAGGCGCTTACAAAGGGTATTACAATAGATTACGACTGAAGTCACTGGCGCTTTCCACCACGGTCGCTCTGAGGCGACCTCACAAAGCGCCCAAAGTAACCTATTTTCTGTACGTCGCTTTTCTTTATCAAAGCGACTCGTCACTTTATGCACAGCAACGCTCACGAAGACAAGTTGCTAAAGCCTTTTATCATATTTAATACTAAGTAAGTGAATTAACTATTCTGCAAATCGCTGAGCAGTGTTGACTTATGAATAGCCAATTACTTACATCAGAATCTATGTCCATACAATACGCTGCACTTATCCAGACTGAACTCTCAGCGTTCAGCCGCCATATTTATACTGTCTGACGAGGTCACGTGAATATCTAGATATTATGTCATCGTTTCCTATACAACCTTGAAAAATACTTCCTTGTACGTCTTTACCCTTCTAGAACGTTCTATTGTAACCATTTTCGTTACATTACCCACGCCTCCGATTTAAGCGTCCTCGCTTGCAATTTAGGAAACATAACGTCCTATAGAGAATTTTTCTTATTTACAATGATTAAAGTGCCAACTTTAAGTTAACGCCCTCA
>CAJDSM010014340.1:76-21534 GCA_903981925.1 Ostrea lurida
AGAAGCCCTACTTTAGGAAATACCTTTTCTGGCAGTTTGGAACTTAAATTTAGGCTCACAGTTGATACCTCTAGCAAAAGAATATGATATATGTTACCTAATCAAGACAATGTCTCACGGCGAGTATGACCGGTAAACAGGGGACGCTTACCCCTCCTGGCATCTGATTCCACCTCTGGTGTGTCCAGGGGGTCCGTGTTTTCCCAAACACCTGTTTTTGTATTTATTTGGGACTTACGAGATGGATCGCTGTTCGTTATCTTTGTCTTTACATGTACATATCAGATACATCCCAATGGAAACCCTCCGGGCTGGAGTAATTCGAATCCAGCTAGAGGATTTACAAAAATGGTAGATTTCGTACAGTCCGGCAAAGCTTAGTGCAATATTAGATTGTTGATTTGGAACATATTACGAGTTACGTTTTAAACGAATTTACGAATTGTTTCGTCTACAGAATTTCGCAATACGCATGTTTTATTGTATGCAATAGTATTGGAGTAAATATCTAAAATTCTGTTCAAGAACATGATTGACTCAATTTTATTTTTTGTTTCTTTCCTTTAATTCTCCGAAATGTCAATTAAAGCATTTTTTAATCATGTTATAGCGAGTCTATAAAAAAAAGCTGATAAGTTCGATGATGAGCAAGTGGTGTTGATGATAAACGTGTATAGAGGTGTTTGATAAATTGAATGAACACCATTTGCATAACTGTCTCCAGTTTATACTAAATCTTTCGCTGCCTTTGCCCATTGATGCAGTTTTCCGACCAGATTTTCGATGGAACCTGCATTACCCGAAAAATAAGATTCTCTTTCTTAAATATTACTACATCAAGTTACCTCTTCAGCATCATCCATTTGAAATCACAATAAATCCTTCGTTCACTAGAAGGAAATTAGTTTAAGAGGGTTCGATATTTAGATTTGCCTGTCTCCGACATCAACACGCTTTCGCTTTAGGGAACATTCCATATTGCACTCGACCAGAATTAAAATAATCGAGGGGATATCTTTTCAACTTAGAGAGATATCTTCTCTGCTTGAGAGTTATCTTATCTGGACGCTTGAAAAAAAAAATCTTATGAAAATTCTCTTTAAGTTAAAGAAGAATCGTTCCAACTCAAAGAGATATCTCGCTAAGTAAAAAGTGCTCCTCGATAAGTAAATATGGAAAAGTGGCTTCTCGCTAAGTAAAAGTGGAAAAGTGGTTTCTCGCTAAGTAAAAGTGGAAAAGTGGCTTCTCGCTAAGTAAAAGTTGGAAAGTGGCTTCTCGCTAAGTAAAAGTGGCTTCTCGCTAATTTAAAGTGACTTCTCGTGAAGTAAAAGTGGCCTCATCGCTATGTAAAAGTGGCTTCTCCGTAAGTAAAGTTAGCTCCTCGCTAAGTAAAGGTGGCTTCTCGCTAAGTAAAGGTGGCTTCTCGCTAAGTAATGTGGCTTCTCGCTAGGTAAAAGTGGCTTCTCTCTAAGTAAAATGGAAAAGTGGCTTCTCGATAAGTAAATTCGCTTCTCGCTAAGGTAAAGTGACTCATTGCTAAGTAAAAGTGGAAAAGTTGCTTCTCACGAAGTAAAGGTAGCTCCTCGCTAAGTAAAAGTGGCTTCTCGCTAAGTAAATTATGACTTCTCGCTAAGTAAAAAGTGGCTCTTTGCTAAGTAAAAGTGGCCCATCGCTAAATAAAAGTGGCTCCTCGCTCAAATAAAAGTGGTTACTCGCTAAGTAAAAGTGGAACAGTGGCTTCTCGTTAAGTCACAAGTGACTCCTCGCTAAGTAAAAAAGGCCTCTCCCTAAGTAAAGAGTCGCTGCTCGCTAAGTAAATGTGGCTCCTCGCTAAGTAAAAGTGGCTTCTCATTCAGTAAAAAGGCCTCTCGGTACGTAATGTGATTTCTCGTTTAGTAAAAGTGGCATCTCGCTAGGTAAAAGTGGCTCCTCGCTAAGTAAAAGTGATTTCTCGTTAAGTAAAAGTGGCTTTCTCGCTAAATAAAAATGGCTTCTTGGTAAATTAAAGTATCTCCTCGTTAAGTAAAAGTGGCTCCTCGCTAAGTACAAGTGGAAAAGTGCTCCCATCTAAATAAAAGTGGCTCCTCTTGTAGCAAAAGTGGCTTCTTGCTAGGTAAATATGGCTCTCGTTAAGCAAAAGTGGCTTCTTCTGCTAAGTAAAATGGCTCCTCGCTAAGTAAGAATGGTTCCTCGCTAAGCAAAAAGTGGCTCCTTGCTAAGTAAAGTTGCTCCTCGCTAAATAAAAGTGGGCTCCTCGCTAAATAAAAAGGGTGGAAAAGGGCTTTTCGCTTAGTAAAAAGTGGCTCCTCGATAAGTAAAAGTGGTTTCTCGCTAAGTAAAATTGGTTTCTCGCTAACTAAAAGTGGAATAGGCTTTCTCGTAAGTATAAGTGTTCCTCGCTAAGTAAAAAAGGTCTCTCGCTAAGTAAAAGTCGCTTCCTCGTCAGTAAAGCGGCTCCTCGCTAAGTAAAGAGGTATCCTCGCTACGTGAAGTGATTTCTCGTTTAGTAAAACTGGCAATCTCGCTAAGTAAAAGTGACTTCTCGTTGAGTAAAGCTGGGCTTCTCGCTAAATAAAAATGGCTTCTTGTAAATTAAAGTATCTCCTCTCGTTAGTAAAAGTGGCTCCTCGCTAAAGTATCAAGTGGAAAAGTGGCTCCTCACTAAATAAAAGTGGCTCCTCTTTAGCAAAAGTGGCGTTCTTGCTAGGTAAATTATGGCTCCTCGTTAAGCAAAAGTGGCTTTCTTGCTAAGTAAAAAATGGCTCCTCGCTAAGTAAGAATGGTTCCTCGCTAAGCAAAAGTGGCTCCTTGCTAAGTAAAAGTTGCTCCTCGCTAAATACAAGTGGCTCCTCCTAAATAAAAGTGGAAAAGGGGCTTTTCGCTTAGTAAAAGTGGCTCCTCGGATAAGTAAAAAGTGGTTTCTCGCTAAGTAAAAATTGGTTTCCTCGCTAACTAAAAGTGGAATAGTGGTCGTCGTTAAGTATAAGTGGCTCCTCGCTAAGTAAAAAAGGTCTCTGCTAAGTAAAAGTCGCTTCTCGTTCAGTAAAAGCGGCTTCCTCGCTAAGTCAAAGAGGTATCTCGCTACGTAAGTGATTCTCGTTTAGTCATGGCTCTTCGCTAAAGTGAAAGAAAGTGGGCTCCTCCGCTAAGTAAAAGTGACTTCTCGTTGAGTAAAAAGTGGCCTTCTCGCTAAAATAAAATGGCTTCTTGGTAAATAAAAGTATCTCCTTGCTAAGTAAAAGTGGCTCCTCGCTAAGTACAGTGGAAAAGTGGCTCCTCGCCTAAGTACAAGTGGAAAAGTGGCTCCTCGCTAAGGACAAGTGGAAAAGTGGCTTTTCTCAAAGTAAAAAGAGGCATCTCTCCTCTAAATGAAAGCGGTACAGATATATTTTCGATGTAAAAGATATATTCTCTAAGTGAAATAAATCTCAAAAATGAAAGAAACGTCTAAAAAAGAACTAGATTTCCAAGTCACCAACAGAAAATGACGTCCTTTTTAGAGAAATATCTCTCTCATTTAACGAAGCCCTGGAAGGACATTGACTTTACTTCTTACTTGTTTGGACTTATTTGTTATGACTTATTTGTTTTCACTTATCAGTAACATTACTTGATGAAACTTCCAACCGCATTATTCGTCGACTATACCGTCTATGTACCCCATGACACAGAAACCAAACTGGCTTTAATTTATCATAACCGTCCACTGCCAAATGCAATTAAGACCTGCATTAGCAAAACGTCTTCGTTTCAACCTGTTCCCCATTTGCTTTTGGGTACAATTAACGTTATCGCCAGCTAGCTGTTCAATCACAGTATATTTCAACCAATGAAAAAATTCCATTTATTTCAGCAGCGTGTAAGCTTCTGCCGTTGCCCTCCGGGACAAAACAAGCAAAGTACGCGATTAAATACAAGTCAAACTGTGGTGAAGCGGTGCAGTGGGACAGCCTTTACACGGATAACAGGTACCCTGAAAGGCTAGATGGGGGAGTGAAATTCATCCCGTTTCCTTAACCAGCCACAAATCTGGAGAATGTAGGCGAATGGATCAAGCTCTACGTAACCAACGTGGGGATATATTGAGAGATCGGGATAAATCGGAAGCATTTCAAGTTGTTATGCCTTGTGTTCAAATCTATTTACAAGTACATTGTATATTTTCTTATGGTTCAAACAGCCTTCCTGCCCCCTTGAACTTTCACACCTTTTTAGATGCACCCTGCGTAATTCCCTCCACTGTCGTGGCACGTACGCGTGCATCACTTAAAGCTGGGTCATCTTGAAAGTACTATGCAGCAAAATATTTTCAAGGGAATTACCGTTCGAATGATTATGTGCTTACTAATATATAATTTGGTCAAGTAAGCGGTTTTTCAAAGCATCATTTCACATAATTTAGAAGTTTGCCCCTCCCCGCAGTCAAAAACAGAGCTGTTTTATAAGCCTTATTTTAATTTGCTTTTTTTTTTGTATTTAGACCCCCCCCTTCTGCATTATGTCGCATCAGTAGAAGTCCCCCCCCCCCCTCCTTTCAGAGCAGTATATATTATAGCCTGTCACATTATTTAGAAGTCCCCCCCCCTTCCCGGCTTCAAAAACAGAGCAGTGTTTGTTATTTAATTTTTTTTTCATTTATTTTTTATTTATTTTATTTGCTTGTCCACATTATTTAGACCCCCCCCCCTTTCCCATTCAAAAATTATATTTTATGTAGGGTCTATTCCAGAAATAACCAAACGGGTAATGCGTATCAACCGAATTTTTATTTTGATGGGTGGTCGTATTTTCATTTCTATATTTTTTTTTTTAGGTCCGTGGTTGGCTTTCCACAGTAGCCTAAGGTCTTTAAAACTTCAAACAAATCCCTCGCTACCACCAAGAATTATATCCAAAATTAATATAGGGAACTGACTGGATTGCAAATCTCGAAAACGTGCCAACCTTTTCGAAAATAATTTACAAACAACACACAGCCCAATAAAATTATATTATCAAATTAAATATCCATACATGGCAAAAATATTTAATTTAATAAAACCTTAATTACCTACCACAGTGGGCGGATCCAGGATTTTGTCGAAAGGGGGGGGGGTTCGTTGAAAAAGGAGCAATAAGGTTAAGGTCTGGATGAAGCCAAAGTGGGGGCAGGGGGCGAAGCCCCCGGAAGTTCTCGGGTTTTAGAGCTTTTAAAGTTACCTTTAGAGGTTAATTTAGCTATATATTCTATACATAATAATTAAGTTTGGTCACCAAATAGGGGGGGGGGGCCCTCGGCCCCCCTTCTAATCCGCCACTGTACCATGCACCTATTTAAAAAATATTAATTTAAAACCCAACCACGGACCTAAAAAAAAATTAAGATTAAAAAATGAAACTGCCACCACCCATCAAAATAAAATTCGGTTGATACGCATTACCCCCGTTCGGTCATGTAGCCCTAATAAAATATCATTTTGTAAGAAAATCTTCAGGGTCCTGCAAGTAAAGAGCTTTTGCTATAGGCATTTGCACGTTGCTCTTGTCTCAAGGTGCCCCTATGGCAGCAAAATCGTCGGGCACGTCGGCGAGTTGAGCCGTTGTTCCATTCCTCACCATGTGAATAATGTTTGATGATGTCGGAGCAACCGGCGGGAGTATCTACCTTTGCTCGGAGGGCGTGGCTTCGGCGAAACGTTAATTGTTGCATAATTTCCATGACATAATTTCTCTTAACGAGTAAATTGTGATATGATCATACAAGTCTTTTCCGCATTGTGCTGTACCTTATGCACCGCCCTCCATAAAGTACAGTTGAATTGTTCTCTGTGTATACCATTTCCAACCAAATGGAATATCACTTGGAACCACACTCTCCACCAGTGTAAACACTGTAGTTATTACCAAAACCAGTGTAATACATGCAGTTAATACCAAAAATCACAGAATAACTAAATTAACATGAAATGAAACATCTTTAATGAATCGTACTTTAAAGACATAACAGTCTGGATATGACGTTCTCTACTAAAATGTCCTATTTATTGTAACATTAAGCAAATAAGAATTAACTGATAAGTCATAACAAATAATTCCTAACATGTAAGAAGTAAGTCAATGTCCTTCCAGGGCTTCCGTATCTTGTAACTTAAAGGGGTATCTTATTTTCTAAAAATATATCCTTTTAAAGAGATATAAATAGTAAATCAGCCTGCCATATATTGATGTACTGATCGTGTAAATTTCTCTGAATAGAGGGATCTGAGTGATACTAGTGGGACAAAAAAGCCAATGATCACCGGAGTTGAGAACTACGGATTATTTTTTCGTCCTTGATACTAATCGGCTTTCGTTGATTGAAATTAGTACAGATTACTTATAATCAGTGATTATCCTTCAAAAGTAATGATATACACGAATTCACTTTATTAATTAGAATGGTCATTAAGGTTTTTATGAGTGTGACATTCATTTTTCCTTATTTTCTAATTCCAAGTTGTGGATCAAAGCTGCTACCATAGCAACAAATGAGTCAAATGCTCGGAAAATTGTTGAAACACAATACCAATATGATATAATTAACAGTCTGTAAAATATAATAATTTTTGGGAGTTTAGGGATTTTAACTGTTTTCTACAGACTTACCCAAAGGTAAAATTCCAAGTAATATTTTTTATGAATACCATCACGATGAAGCGCTATGCCCAAGCCAAAATATTTCGACAGGTTGATTGAATATGCAGAAATTCATAATCTAGCGTAAGACACCCCAAGGTGAAATCGAAGTGTCTGGACTAGCCATATCTGTAGTGCCATTCAATATGTATTAACGAGTAGATGGGATATAGGGGATCTTGAATTACATATCTGATAAATGTATTTCAAAGGGAAAATATATATTCGATATTCTATTTTTGAGCATTTACATGGTTTTTGCATGCCGTAACATGGACAATTCAAAAAGTGAGAAAATATTAATGCGTAATAAATAAACCACCGTACTAACGTACAACGTACTAACTTACAACGTACTAAAACGTACTAACTTCTCTATATAAAAGAAAGACAAAACAGTAAGTCAATTTATTGGACCAATTATAACTGATTTATGCATGTTCAATGCACTTTGCACAATTAGTTAGTAACCCTTAATCTTGCAATTTATTCATACCAGCTTTGTTCTTTGTCTCCAGGAAAAAGGGTTGAATGGTATTTCCTGAAAGTTTGTTATTCACGAGGGTCTGTCGGTGAAAGAAACGCACATGGCCAATTTACCAAGGTAATTTACATGCTTTGCCTTGTTTATTCGAGTTTGATTAAAAAGCTTCCGTTTCATATTGCTTTCATTGCGTATTGGGTCACAGAACGTACTATGACATGGTAGAAGATATTGATTTGTAATTAATTTCTTAGCCTTTTTCAAAATTATTTCGAAAATGTTTTGTGGTTAAATATTATTCAATTTCACCGCGTTTACAATACCATGAATGATATGCAAGTAGTCGAACTCGTATTAAACGACGAACACAGAGTTTATTGCAACTATCACGGATTTCTAGGTCACCTGAGTCATTTAGGTGATGATTGTCTGCTATCGTCTGCTTACATTTGAACATAATCAACTTCATCTCCAAAAGTACACGATCATTATTCATCAAATTTGAGGTAGGGCATTTACGGAAAGGGGAACATCAATGAGGATTCAATTCCCTAGGTTAATAGAACATACAAGCACAGGCAATTATATCGCTTAGGTTGGAATTTACTATTAATGGATAAAGGTATAGAACTCCAAATATAGGGTACCCAAGTTCGCCGATGAAAAACAATTATAGAGTTTCAATCATGAGGGGCTTTTACGAATTTTAATGTATGAACTGAAATTCACCTTAAAAATGACATATAGTGTTGCACTTTCTGTGTAACATGTAATTGCTTCTGTTTACTGCTACATTGCCTGGACTCAGGTGAATTTCAAGTAAAAAAAAAATTCATTTCTACGTATCTTAGGAAATATACGGAATTTAGGGATAAACTTTGGTAGTCATGTTAAATACATCAGAAATATTTTATTTGGTATATCTTTCTTGACGGTGAACTTGGGGTACCCTTCATTTCGAATTCTATATCTTTATTCTTTAATAGTAAATTCGAACTCAAGCGATACAATTGCATGTGGGAACAAATGATTGATTTACAACTTTTGCATTTATACTTATCTAATGGCATAATATGATAACCTAGATATTTCGAATACGCATTTCTATTTAAACATTCAACGGATAATGAATTACGTTTTCCACAATTCATATTAAACCAATGATGCATTGCGTTGTTACAAATACATAGTTACAAAGATAAAATACAGTTACAGGATACAATACACAGTTACAGGGATATAATACAACAGTTACAGGATCAATACACAGTTACAGATATACAATACACAAGTTTACAGGATACAATACACAGTTACAGGATACATAACACAGTTACAGTGATACAATACACAGTTACAGGATACAATACACAGTTTAACAGGATACAATACACAGTTACGAGTGGATACAATACACAGTTACAGGATACAATACACACAGTTACAGGAATACAATACACAGTTTACTGGATACAATACACAGTTACAGGATACAATACACAGTTACAGGATACAATACACAGTTTACAGGATATCAATACACAGTACAGGATACAATAACAGAACAATCAACGTTACAGGATACAATAAACAGTTAAGGATACAAACACAGTTACAGGATACAATACACGTTACAGATTTAAACAGTTACAGGATACATACACAGTTACAGGATACAATCCACAGTTAAGATACCATACACAGTTACAGGGATAAATACACAGTTCAGATACAATACACAGTTACAGGGATACAAACACAGTACAGGTACAATATCACAGTTACAGGATACAATACAACAGTTACAGGTATACAATACACAGTTACAGGGTACAAAACACAGTTAACAGGGATACAATACACAGTACAGGTTACAGTACAATTACACAGTTACAGGATACAATACACAGTTAGCAAGGCATACAATACACAGTTACAGGGATACAATACACAGTTCAGATACAATACACAGTTACAGGGTACAATACCAGTACAGGAACAATACACAGTTTACAGGATACAATACACAGTTACAGGTACAATACACAGTTACAGGGATACAATACACAGTTACAGGATACAATACATATGTTACAGGTACAATACACAGTTACAGGGTAAATACACAGTTACAGGGATACAATCACAGTTACGGATACTACATAGGTGTTACAGGATACAATACACGTACAGGATACAATACACAGTTACAGGATACAATACACAGTTTAAGGATACTAACAGTTCAGGATACAATACACAGTTACAGGATAATACAAGTTACAGGAATACAATACACAGTTACAGAATACAATACACAGTTCAGGATACAATACACAGTTACAGGGTACAATACACAGTTACAGGGTACAGTACAATCCAGTACAGTTACAGGAATACAATACATAGTTACAGGGTACAATTACACAGTTACAGTGATACAATACACATTACAGGATACAATACACGTTTAGATACAATATCCACAGTTACAGGGATACAATACACAGTTAACAGGATACAATACACAGTTACAGGGATACCAATCCACAGTTACAGGAATACAATACATCAGTTACAGGGATACAATAACAGTTACAGTTACAGGATACAATACACAGGATGGAATGTAATCCCTGTTGGCTTTCCATACAGAGTGAAAGAATGGAAAAACACTACCTGTGAGTGTTCATTACTTTGTAAAATATCAAAAAAGAAAATAATCAAGTAACTTATTTGCTATTTGTAATTTTTGGTCTTAATTTTTAAACGTTTGTTTAAGAACTATTTTACGTTTTAACGTTTTAAAAAAAGTTATAAACCAAAAATAACAAAAATGTTATTTGATTATTTTCATTTTTAATATTTTACATTGTAAGGAACACCCACAAGTAGTTTTTTTCCATTCTTTCAACGTTTTTACAAAAATCTTGTAAAACGAGAGTTGGCAGAGATGTAAGGGAGAGAAAGGACCGACAACTCTGTGCAAGAGAATGAGGTCAGGGGGTTTGGTTCTCTCTTTCCAGTGACGGTATACTGTGTTTCTCTTGCACGTGAAAGAGAAACATCGTGCATCGCCACCCTTGTCCATTTAAGACGATAAGTATATTGTAACAATATGACTTTTTTTAAAAACACATTCATCTGGTTATGAAATAATCTACTGGATGACTCTTTAGCCACTAACAGGAAACACTGAACCTATATATATGCAAGATATAAAATTTGTATGCGATACCCGTCCATGGATCCCTTCCTTTTAAAGGATTAATTGGTTCATTTTAGAGTTTGTTTTATTCGGTATAATGTATTCATTTATGATTTATTTTAATGTAATAAAGTATATTGTGGGCAGCCGAAGTAAACAGGAAATCTGAGCTAGGACAGATGGTATTTTTGCATTGACTAAAATATCGCTCTGTCATTGGTTGAAACGAGTCACGTAACTTCCGTCTATACTTCTTTGTTTTGCCTTGGACTAGAATGTCGCTCTGTCATTGGTGGACTCGCGTCACGTGACTGCCGTCTAAATTTCTTTAGACGGCGAGTAGCAAAATATAGACGGCAACATGGCGGACGTTACGTCTTTTTTAGTATTGAAACTAACTTTTCGTCGTACTGTGCTGTCTACATTTGGACAAAACAAAACACTTATTGGTTTTGTTACGACTGTCTACAGAAATATGTCGGGTTGTTCAGTCCATAGAAGGCTCGGCTTCGGCCCTCGAGTGAGTAGCAAAATATAGACGGCAACATGGTGCCGTTATGTCTTTTGATACTAATTTTCACCATACTACCGGTATGCCATCTATAGTTGGTCCTCGACAAAACAAGACACGTATTAGATCTTCCATCATATCCAACTATTTCGGTCATAATTAGGTCCGATAACTCTGTTTTGACAATGAGACTATACGGTAGTTCGTATCAAGATGAATTAAATACGCGAGATACTTTGGTGACAGTAGGGAGGTTATGAGTTACAGGGATGTTAATTTTCCTTTACCTTAAAATCCCCACTCACACCTTGATTTAATTTTATCAGATTTTAATTCTATGATTACAAAGTATAAAACAGAAGTAGCGCAGCACAATATTTGTTTTTGTCTTTATATACGATGAAACTTAAATCTTACAGGGGGAATTACATGTTTGATAAAATATGTCAGAATATGCGATTATTGATATACTTATGATCATCATGATTTTGTAATGATGATGAATAAACCTCCGTGGCTTTTGTTGAAATTGAGGTGTTAGTGTCGACTGTTAAATTCTGTGTTTTTCCTGCAATTCTTATTACTTGTAAATGCCATGCTCCTAATTACTGAGAATAGTAGTCCTCTAGATCGTATTTCAAACCAATTATCGGATAGCTAAAACAACACAAATTCTTCCAACAACACATCAAATGACATATTGAGTAGATATAACCTTTGTTTGTACAAATAAAAAACAATGGCTTCTAAGAATTTTCAATGATTATATTGCCCAAAAGTCATTTGCAAGCACTTGTATTTGTGGTCAGTCAAGCGACACGGACATTTCTGAACTTCATGGGTAAGCAATGATTTTCTTTTCTTGTCAGTGTTTATTCATAACAACAATTAAACAGATTTTAAATAATACACAACTTTCACATGACGCTTTATTTTTTTAAAGCGCTTTGTTTACTCCCGGGTTGCGTCGCCATTTTGAAATATAGGTGACAATTCTTAATTTTCAAGACGATTTTGAAGCAATAAAAAGTTGGTTCTGAACTGAATGTTTTTCATGTTTCATATAGTTAATTAATGTTTTATACTTTACACTAGATGTCCAACTTTTTTCCAGATATATGAAAAAGGTTGAAAAATACGTTTTTATAACACGCAAAATGCCGAAAATTCACCAAAATACTCGTTAATTTATCGCTAATCATTGAAGGTATAATCACTATTTTTCAAATGAATTTTGAAGCCAATAAATCTTTATTCCGAACTGAAATTAATAATATCATCTGTTTGTAAGAAATTAATGCTCTTTCAGGTCAGGGGTCCAATTTATTTCTATATAATGCATGAACAAAAGTTATAATGGTTTAATTACACACTCCCCGTTACTCGCCTAATAGTAAATACAGGTTACTCTTGATAGTGTAATGAATCGGGTTCGGTGCTAATGAATTGAAATCGGGCACGGAAGTCTATTTGACCTGACTACCCTGGGGTTGGACGAGTCTAAGTCGCCCGGGTAGTTATAATAGGGCTGAAAGCTGTTGAAAACAGCACTCTCGCGATCTCGCAGTCGATCAGGTGACACATCGAAGCAAAGTAAGTATACAATAAATAAATAGGCTCTAGGGTTTGGTGAATAGCTGAATACAGCTATTCACATTAAGGGGCTGAAAAAGTCTCAAGATATAGGTTGCGGTCTGTAGGTTAGCCACTGTAACTTTATCACCTCGGCAAATAAAACTGAATAAGTTTCTGTACCCCGATGACAAGTGAACTGGAAACACCTACGGACAAGAGACCTCTCTGGTCGCGGTGGACCATGTGTGACCAACCAAAGGCTAGGTACACTGGTAAGCCAACTGGCTGGGTTAAGGGACAGTGGGGTAGGTCGATAGGCATAGGATACAAGTGGTCAGGACCAAGTGTACGACGTTTGGTCAAGGGTAACAAGTGTATAGGACCAGATGTACGGCTTTGAACTAAGTGTCAGGGTCATTTGGGCTGTACCAGTGGTACAAGTTTTTATTTATAGACTTCCGGGGGTTATTTGATTTAAAGATCATCGTAAATATATTGATTTAGTAAATAGATCTAGCCTAGAGCACATAAATTTGGTCATTGATTCCAACTGTAAAGTACAGTTCTCTTTCAAATCATTTGTCAGAATATAAAATCCAGAGACCCTGAGTGTATTCAGGTACGTACCCGCAGAAAATATACCGCTCGGCTGGGGTGCACGTTACAATAGGTAAACAAATAATCGCTTAAGTCACGTGATGACCGCTATAGTTGGATATGGGACTTTAAATAACAACCCGATATATTTCCGTAGATAGTCAGCAACAAATCTGATAAGTAATGGTATCCATAAAGCATCTATAAATGCGTCATAGATTATTATAGTTCATATTTGCAATTTAAACAATATTTTATTTAAAAATATGAATGGGATCAGGCAGCAGGCACTGCCTATATTAGCCCTCTCCCTAATTCATATTTCTTGAAAGTAGCATTAATCAATGCTTTTATTGCTTTAAATTTGTAAACATCGCAAATCCTGTAAATTTCGATAGACTTTTTTCAACGAATTCATGATCTGGTTTTTATTTCAAAGCAAACTGAAATAACTTCAAATTCAAAGAATTTATTACATCAGTGGCACTCGACTTCTCAGAGACATTCATAAAATGTCTCATCTTTATGAGGTTGATGTACTTTACTCTTGAAAGATCAATGTCTCTAAATTATAACGATTTTATCTTTCCTCGCGAATGATGCTGACACCCCCTCTCTTTGTCTCAACTGAATTTAATATCATCGTTCAATATTAGTTCACTTTATATAATTTCTTAAAACTTTGATTTATTGCATTCTCTATTGTATCAATTAAAGAAAGCAACATTGTTTATGAAAGTCATTATTGGATTTTACAGAGATTTATTGATATTTTGACTCTATAACGACTACCAGCGGTGTTTCAACTTCAAAGTATCGCAGCGTGAACAACGATGGTGGCTTCGTAATTACATCAATTCATCCCGAAGTACCAGGCATTATAACCTCAGCTCTTCAAAGACAGATACCCTGCACGCGAAAAATGAAATAAAATCGTCTCAATCATTTAACACATTACGTCGAAATGCACTCCGGTAATTGACCAGCTGTAGAAAGGAGACAATTACTGTGGTTTTCACGTGGCATTTGCAATATCTTTAATTCAACACCATTGATAATACATTACATTAAATGCCGGTGTACCATGCTCTATGTAATACGAGTAAAAGGAAAAACTGATAATATATACTATACAACAGATAAGATCTTTTTTTTTTAATTTCTTTTTCAGATTTTGTTTTTTGGTTTAAATTTTTTTTTTACTTTTCCATTGGGGGGGGGGGGGTGTTGGATTGTGGTGTGTGTGTGTGTGTGGGGGGGTGTTTGTTTATGTTTGTTTTGTTTTTGAGATCCTATGATTTCAACATGGTATTTGTAATGTCACTACAGATAAAGTATCAATATCGTATTGTGCAAGTACCTCTACTTGTATGACAAAACATGAACATTCGCATGATGAATAATCATTTTTCTTACTTTCGAAATTTTTTTGAAGTTCCCAATTTCTTCGACTTCTCGTCTTCAAAGTTTCTTCTGGATGCCCAATTGTTCAGGAACTGAACAGTTAATATTCCGTCCTCACGGTGGAATTTCCCATTCGTGGATTTTCAACTCTTACAGGAGCTGTAGAAGATGACGTCATAGAAGTACTCTTTTGGTGTTTTAGTAATCTCGGTTGAGATTCAGCTCAGCTGATATTTGGCACTTGGACCCTGCCACTGAATCTCGGAGCAGTCCTTCATAATCCTTGTCTGGGAATAAGCACTCGGCTTCGGCCGGCTGTATCATGTAATGTGCACTTAGGTGACACTGCACTCGCTTCAAATAAGTGATTTCATTGTTTAAACTAACTATCTATCACTATATATGTTGCATTGCTTACCTTCTAGGTTTGTAAATCCCAAAATAAATCCAAACACAAAATTTTCCGTTCAAAAAATAGCATCACGTCGCATTTTTTCACCTCTTTTGTACGTAAGAGTTCCTATAGTCTGTTTTGTTACCTTGCTGTTATATAGTATTTACACACATACGGGCAAATTCTAATTCAAATAAAGCTATGGGAACTCTTTAATTTCGGGAGGTAAAATATTGTGCAGCAATGGCGTCAGAATTGAACGGAAATAGTGATCGTCTTTAGTTTGGGATTTTCATATCTAGACTGTAAGTAATGCAACATTAATAGTGATAGAGAGTTAGTTTACACATGAAATCACTTATTTGAAGCGAATGGCAGTGTCACCTAAGTGCACATTACTTGATACAGCCGGCCGAAGCCGAGTGTCTTATTCCCAGACAAGGATTATGAAGGACTGCTCCGAGATTCAGTGGAGGCGTCAGTCCAAATATCTAGCCGGAGCTGTAATCTCAACCGAGATTAGTGTTTTAGTACCTCAGTCTGTATCAATGTTGTTGCGATTCAGTAGTCTTGATCATCAAAACGCTTCGACTCATCGTTCGTATGATAAGACAAACGTCTGGATGATCGAGACTAGCGATTCAGATGTTGTTGTTTATCGTAACCGTAACTCCGTTGTGTATAGCCCCGTGGGAATCTGAATTAGAATAGGTCCCCAGTACCCCTTGCTTGTTGTAAGAGGCGATTAAATGGGGCGGTCATTCGGATGAGACCGCAAAAACCAAGGTCCCGTGTTACAGCAGGTGCGACACGATAAAGATCCCTCCTTGCTCAAGGGCCATGGACGCCGAGCACAGGCCTAAATTTTGCAGCCTTTCGCCGGCAATGGTGACGTCTCCATATGAGTGGAAAATTCTCGAGCGGGACGTATAAAACAATAAATAATCAACCATTGTTACCTCTGTACGTTATTCGGTTCACAGTTGTTAAATGTATTTACGTCTTTTTAAAATCTGATTGTCCCTGTTTCTGATCACGGAGTAGTCACTGTTCGGCATGAGAAATGAGAATATCTCAGATGTGACCTTTAAAACGGAGGTCCCACGTTAAATCTGCTACAGTCTTGGGCGCCATGAGTAAGATGAATTCTGTATAGGGAACGTTGTTTGGTTGTTTTAGGTTCCGTCGAGAATTTTTCACTCATATTGAGACATCACCAGTTGTAGATGAAGTACCACCAATTTAGACCTATGCTTAGCGCTCAGGGCCGTAGCAGTGGGGGTTCTTTATAGCGTGTTAACGCCTGTCGTGATACGGGGCCTCAGTTTTTAAGGTCACACCCTCCCGAATCTTGCTGCCGGTTCCTTAGACACTTACTTACAAAGGAATAGATACCGTCAACATCAGCAACAGTCTTCGTCATAAAAAAAAGTTCAGTTGTGTATTCTAGCATATTTCAAATCCAAGTATACATCCTGCATTTCATACAGATATACTTCCACTATTGCATCCAAACTAAAATTTCAAGCAAACTCTACAGTGCCTAGATATACTGACAATCTTATAATACTTAATCTTGTGCTTCGTCTTCTTTCAACTATACCAGCTAGACATGTCATTACTGGTGATGTTAATAGAGTTGAAAATGAGGACGAAGATCACTTATTTTAAAAGGCCCTAAATTTAGAGAAATTCGGTCATTCATTTGGCGACATAACTTCATCTCTATTTTGAATCCTGACGAAGATTATACCAAACGATGGGCCAAATACGAAAAAGAACTTGATACCTTGGCAGAATAGATAAAGAGTATAAGAATATTAACATCCGTATTAAACATGACAAAACAAACGTACGTACCATCTATCCTTCTGCGTTCCGTAAACCAGAAGTGATCCAAGAATTAAAAAGGTTACATGAGGAATATGCTTTGTTTCTAACTGATAAAGCTTGTAAAAATATTGTCTTTGTTTGTAAGCTCATTAGTACAACTGCATTTTAATCGAACTTGATAATATCAAGTTCGTTCATATTAACCCCCACATATTGTATGGCAATTGTTAAGCCGCTCTTTATATACTGAATTTGACTACGGATTACTCTGTTTACCTGATTTAGACAATGGGCTCATGGCGGGTGTGATCGGTCGACAGGGGGATGCTTACATGTTCTTCTCCTAGCCACCGTACCCCCACCTCTGGTGTATCCAGCGGTCCATTTGCTCAGCTCTTACTTTGGGATTTACGAAATTGACAATTGTTCGTTCACTTTTTATCTAAAGACCCGTGATTCTTACGTTTGAATGCCGAGCGTTTGGCGAAGGAGCAAGATTTATTTCACTACCTATTTTTACGTAATAAGGAAATGTTCTCTTACAGTTGAGGTATTTCTTGAGCCGGAGCTGGTCTTGGTGGACTTAGTATGTGTTTTTATTTTTGTGTGAGAAAAATAACCTGGAGGTCCTTTAATGTGCTTCATCAATTAGTCTCTTATTAGTCCCCTACCGGTTTGTAACCGGAGGGGACTATAGCTTTCTCCTTTTGTGTCTGTCCGTCTGTCTTCCTGTCTGTCTGTCCCCATTAGTTTTCCGCACTTTTTTTCTTACTGCTTGCAGATATTCTTTTGATATTTGGTACATTGCTTTGCCATACCAAGTTACAGATCAAGTTCAAGTGTGGTTTCGATCCATTCATTTCTTACTGAGTCATGGCCATTGGACTTTAAAATTTCATAAATTATCAGTTTTCCGCACTTTTTTTCTCACTGCTTGCAGATATTCATTTGAATTTTGCCATACCAAGTTACAGATCAAGATCGAATTTGGATTTGATCTATTCATTTTTCACTAAGTTATAGCCCTTGTCCTATCCTGGCTCACCAATATTCCCTTTTACCATAAGTATATGATATAGCCTACATAATGAAATTAGAATATTTTTGCGGTCCAATAATTTATGTAACCGGTAGGGGACTATGTATTGCTGTGCAATACTCTCATAATGCTTGTTATCTTTGCTATTTCTTGCAGTAATTCGATCGCAAACGAGAAAATATTTCGATCGCAAACGAGAAAAAGGTATAACAGAGTTACATGTAAAGAGAGAATTTTTACCTTTCGCGGTATTGTTCGATGTACAAAATGTCGGAATTCTTTAAAGCAAAAGAGTTATAATGACTCTGCATTAAAATAATCACGTTTTTAGCGACAAACGATATGAAAACGATAGTGTTGATGATAACGATGATGTCAGTTATTCCGCTTTTTGGCAAAGAACGAAAGCCGGCACATTGGAAACTAAACACCAACCGGTAACATAACATCAACAGGAATGTGAACTAGGACATATTTATCAACTAGTAAAAAGTAGTGTCAACCAGGAAAACAATGTTAACTTGGAAAATAACGTCAACTAGGTAAATGACATCAACTATAGAAAAATAACGTCAACATATGAAATACCGTCAAGTAGGAAAATAGCATCCACCAGGAAAAGGTGATATTATTTTTTTATTACAAAAATGGATCAGTGAATTCCGTGTTGTCATATCATAGAGGCCGGGAAATAAAAAGGATTCACCAGAAACAAACTAATTTAATTCATGGCGGGTGTGACCGGTCAACAGGCGATGCTTACTCCTCTGACACGTCCAGGGGTCTGTATTTGCCCAACTCTTGTTTTTGTATTCTATTTAGGACTTACGAGATTGATCACTGTTTGTTAACTTTGTCTTTATATTCATGCAATAAAGGTTCGCTGATATCAAAAACATAATTTGAGTATGATTCTGTTTGTAGAGGGAAATGAAAGCAGACACATCATAAACCGCTAACGGTACAGTGGAGAGAATAATCCCAATATCTTGGAAATATACAAGTCAACTTTATTTTGAAAAGTTGTTTTAATATTCAAAGAATTTTTACTTCACACCATATCATCTAGATTTGTGCTAGATCGTCCTTTTCCGTACATTGTGACAATGAATGTGCAAGCACTGTCTCCTATCTACATACAATGAAATGTAGGCATTGTAAAAAAAAAATATTGATAGGAATTGTCAACATATTTTAGTTGTGTGACTTTTTCCTCGATTTGGAGATTTTTCTTGCATTTTCAGTTTTCTTGTCGTTTCTGAAGAAAACTGCGGCACGGGGAAGGTCCATAAGTACTATTCCCAGAATCACGAAGCCGATGACCAGTGCCCCCACGCTGCCCATATACTGAGCAGACGGTCTGTCGTCTGGCGCGGAAATCAGTTTCCTTTTGTAAGCATTGGTGTCTTTTACGCTGATCTTTAACTCTTGAATCATGTCTTCGATCAGCTGTGCTATTTCCTGGTCTGTATAGTTTTTGGAGTAATCACACGTTTTGTTATAGGAACAGTAGCAGAATGTATTGGCTGGTCCACTTGTGGAAGTTTGATCGGCTTGTGTAGAAGTTGAGATCACCGATGATGTTGTTGCAGTTGATGGTGCTGGTGTTGTTGATGTTGTTGCAGTTGATGGTGCTATGTTTTGATATTGTGCAGTTTGATAGTGCTGATGTTGTTGATGCCGTTGCAGTTGATGGTGCTGGTGTTGTTGATATCTCCTCAGTTGTGTCCTCAGTCGTAACGTGATTTGCTATATATCCTGTTGTTGAAGTTGTCTCTGGTGACTGCGTTGTTGTCTCTGGTTTTGTTGTTGCTTCTTGTGTGGCTGTTGTTTAAAGACAATTTGTACATCATACAAAACGAACAAGCAAAAGTGAAATAGGATTAACAATCACTGGTTTTGTTTGGGTTTTTTTCGATTAATTTTCTCCAATATAATTTTAGGTTTGTTTGGTTTCAGTTATCATATTCAAGATTTATGCACTTACTGAACTCCCAAATGGCTTGTTGATCTGAAGACGAAATATGGATATAGCTGGGATTGAAATGCGGGCCCGACTGGGGAAAATTTCCAATAGATCCATTATATAATACAGAGCCACGCCCCATTCTCCAATCTTGATCCCCGTCAGAATTTTCATCAATCCACGATATCCAGTAATGGTCAAAGTCGTCACATGCATTCGAACATGTGTAGGAAAATTTTGTAAATATCGCAGTTATGGTATGATCTTTGAATTCACATTTTGTATTGATTTTAGTTCCATAGACAAACTCTCTAGTCTTAGTTGGTTTGGTTTCAGAATCCAACAGAAATATTTGGGCCGGTCCACACGCTTTTACTTTGAACATAAGAGACGTGCGGTGTTCTGCGGTTATTCCGTAGGGAGTCAGGCTGATTCGGCTGGAGTTTCCTGGTGTTGTGATGGAAATGGCACCTGTAAAATAAACCACAAAAATAATATGAATCATGATTGTTTATCGTGTCTTCAGCAACATATTATTCTTGATATGTATTCAGTAGCTTTATCAAAAGGCTTATGTAGACAAACCTTTCATAATCATGATAGTATATTCTACTAGCATTTTTCCATCAGTATTTTTCAATGATCTCCGACATCACCACCCACCCACCCCCTTATCATTTTGTAGATCATCCAAAATGTTATATTTTTCGTCCCTGTCATGTATTAGTAGATAAGAATCACATTATTTATTCTAAATGCGGTTTGCTGGAGCGTAGCAGTTCACGCCCTAAAGCCATATTTATGTCAGATCTGACTCACCATATCTTACAAATCATGAAAATCAGCACAAATAACACGTGGATTTTTCCGGAACTTTTCCTCCAAAGTAGCTTTGAATTAATATATATATATAAAGATTATTTCATTAATTTCGATTAACTTGCACAAGAAAAATGGCTACTCTTACGAAAACGTAGAGGCAGCAATCGGCAATCCTCGGCTAACTCCGCTACGTTCCGTATGTGCGAGCTACGAGCCACGCCTGGGAGATCCGAGTGTAAAGGCAGTGCAGGTAACACGGGTATTATCCTGCAAAGCTAGCAACGGTCCCGTATCTAAAATTAGTTATTTAAAACTGATCGGTTGGTAACCTCGTTCAAAAGACTTACAGAAACGCAGAGCATTTGCATACGTATCGTATGAGTTTCGTAAAAACATAAATAACTACAAATCTATCTATATTTGTCATTGTCAATTGCTTATGTTTGAAGTAAAAACAAATTGACACAATTTTTATCATTATGTGCCTGAAAACATTAGTCTAAACTAAAGAAACTAAATGTTTCATACCCTTTGTTAGACTGTCATTTCCGTACTAGATTTGACTACGGATTTATTTCGACTAAGGGCTCACGGCGGATGTGACCGGTCAGCAGAGGATGCTTACTCCTCCATGGCACCTGATCTGCCTTCGCTTTTGTCGGAGGTCCGTGTTGCCCTACACTCGACTTTGTACATGTATATATGTTTTTGGGACTATGATTACGTTTAACACATTGTTTACTTCGCCAATTTATACTTAAGATAACCCCATCCGAATACGCAACTTGGTGAACGCAAGGAAAATCAATATTTGTTAATCAAACACTCATGATTTCTAACGTTATATTATTCTTGTATCGAAATACATCCATGCTACACTTTTCATTTCCCAGGTTAATGTCTTGACATATTTTCACGGTACTCAATATTGCCATCGATCGCAATAAGTAACGGCTTCAAAAATTAAAAAA
>CAJDSM010014343.1:6095-40478 GCA_903981925.1 Ostrea lurida
TGTGGCCCCAAAATGGGAGCCCTTACAGCAGATCAGGCACCACCTTGTAATTCTTTGGCCCGTGATGGGACCTGTCCCTGAAGCCACCTGTTTCCTGGTCTCCATGATGACCACACTGTGTTATTGTGCCTACATCAGGAGACAGGACGTACACCGAGAGAGAGCCAATGTTCCGGCCGTTCATGCTGTACCAGAACTGGAAACAGATGTTCTTGGTGCGGAAATCCGGACACCACCAACCAACATTTGTCTCCCTGTGTCTGGGAGCCGAGCCTCGAGGTACAAGTATGACCTACAAAAGACAAATCTGTGATCTGTAGCTACATGGATGGAAATCATTCAAAAATAGTTTGGCATAAGATACAGCAAAACAAGCTTATAATGAATAAGCTTATAATGAATTGTGCTTATTCTGAAGTAAGGAATATAACTAAAATTTTATTGGATATCACTAAGTTGAGCTAAAAAATGATCTTTGTTGGTCCTAGAGGTTTGTTATACCTTTTTTACTGTAAAAAATGAGTTCATTCACATTATTCTGTAATCAGTTGTTGTTTTACATCAGCACTATTTGGTCGTGTAAAAACCACTATATATTATTATTTTTGTGAGATTTCCTTTCCACAGTACTCTTAACAAATGTCCTTCCCACGGGAACATTCAATTTTAAAAACTTCTAGAAAATACAAGTTTTGTGAATAAAAGGCGTTTTACAACATTTGATATGAATTGTATGACTTACCACTGCTGGACTGTAGAGTTGTGGTCAGAGGACGGACCAGTTCCAGAGGAAGTGTGTTGCGCCCGACCCCTGCTTCCAGTCAAAATTCATCCCCAGACTGCGCCTCTGTCCACTCACCAGCGCCCCGCTCAAAATTACAGCTCCCTAACAAACGAAACGTCAAAATTACAGCTCCCTACAATTACAGCTCCCCTACAAACGAAAAGTCAAAATTTACAGCTCCCTACAAATGAAACGTCAAAATACAGCTCCCTACAATTACAGCTCCTACAACGAAAGTCAAAATTACAGCTCCTACAATTACAGCTCCTACAAATAAAACGTCAAAATTAAGCTCCCTACAATTACAGCTCCCTATAAACAAAACGTCAAAATTACAGCTCCCTACAATTACAGCTCCCTATAAATGAAACGTCAAAATTACAGCTCCCTAAATTACACTCCCTACAAACAAAACGTCAAAATTACAGCTCCCTACAAACAAAACGTCAAAATACAGCTCCCTACAAACGAAACGTCAAAATTTCAGCTCCCTACAATTACACTCCCTACAAACAAATATCAAAAATACAGCTCCCTACCAATACATCCCTAAAACAAACATCAAAATTACAGCTCCCTACATATGAGGAGTGTAAATATGCACTGACGCATGCTAAGCACAGCATTGAACATTATTAAATTCATTAACACTGTTAAACATTGAACATAATAGAAATCAGCAGAGAAGGTAGATTTATTTTATCTTCTTCAATGTACCCCAATTCTCCCAATAATGAAATCATTCAAAATTCAAACTGAATCAATCTTCTAAACAAAACTATACTCCTCTCCTTCTCAATGAAGTCACAACGATTAAAATTTCATAATAATTCAAAAGGTTGGCCTCGACTAGCAAAGACGTAATTACCTGGACTGACAGATCCATTGACAATCGATGATGTCATCATAGCGATATCGCTGAGGTAACCTGCTCCTCTCACCCCTCGAACGCTACCTGTAAACAATGAGCGCGATTTAACGCACTACACACAATACGGAGATTTCATCAGTTTTCTTGCACCACTAATTTTCTGTGTAAACAGTGATTCATAATGCATAAGATAGTGCATAGATAGGTATCCTCAAATTAAGTATACAACGAAGTGTATTTTTTGATATAATATCATGAAATCTGGTAAGTGGGCGTGTTACCTGGTAATGGGCTTTACCTGGTAAGTGGGGTGTTACCTGGTAAGTGGCGTGTTACCTGGTAAGTGGGCGTGTTACCTGTAAGTGGTGTGTTGATCTGTTGAATTCCGAATGTCACTTGAGCAAAGGTCCACTGATTTCCTTGATTTCCCGACTTGCTCCAAATGATACTTCCAAGTGCATTGTTACCTCAACTAAAAAAGTGAATGTGATCGAGTGAAAAACATGATCGAGCTTGAAAAAAAAAAATGAAGGGATCACATTCTTATAGAATACAGGTTCACAAGCAGGGAATCGCGATCTTCTCGTGTCCTGTGCCACAATAATGCTGATTTAGCAGTCGTAACCGTTTTTTTGGGACGCATTATGGAGCCAATAATACAGATGTTTATGCCTATTGAATTAGCATTAATGGTTAAAAATAAACAAATGAGAGGATCGTTATTCCCATTCTAATTAAAATTTATGCATTTTGCCTCTTGTATTACATTTTATTTCATTTGAGATTTTATATTTTGTTGATGTTTGATTATTATTTATTGTTTTACATCCTGCTTGAGAAATTTTCACACATATGAGACGTCATCATTGCCGGTGAAGGGCTGCAAAATTAGCCTATGCTCAGAACAAATGGCCTTTGAGCAGGGAGGGATCTTATTGTGCCACTTTTGGCCCCCAAAATGGGAGCCCTTTACAGCAGATCAGCACCCACCTGGTAATTTCTTGTGGCCGTGATGGGCACCTGTCCCTGANTTTTGGCCCCCAAAATGGGAGCCCTTTACAGTAGATAAGCACCCACCTGGTAATTTCTCGTGGCCGTGATGGGCACCTGTCCCTGTAGCCACCTGTTTCCCTGGTCTCCACTGATGGACCACACTGTGTTATTGGTGCCTACATCAGGATACAGGACGTACACCGAGAGAGAGCCAATGTTCCGGCCGTTCATGCTGTACCAGAACTGGAAACAGATGTTCTTGGTGGCCGGAAATCTCGGACCCACCAACCAACATTTGTCTCCCTGTGTTCTGGGAGCCGAGGCCTCGNGAAATCTCGGACCCACCAACCAACATTTGTCCCCCTGTGTCCTGGGAGTCGAGGCCTCAAGGTACAAGTAGTGACCTACAAAGACAAATCTGGGATCTGTAGCTACATGGATGGAAATCATTCAAAAATAGTTTTGGCATAAGATACAGCAAAACAAGCTTATAATGAATAAGCTTATAATGAATTTGTGCTTATTCTGAAGTAAGGCATATAACTAAAATTTTATTGGATATCACTAAGTTGAGCTATAAAGAACTGATCTTTGTTGGTCCTACAGGTTTGTTATACCTGTGTTTTACTGTAAAAAATGAGTTCATTCACTTCATCTGGTAATCAGTTGTTGTTTTACATCAGCACTATTTGTGATCGTGTAAATAACCACTTATATATTATTATTTTTTGTGAGATTTCCTTTCCACAGTACTCTTAACAAAATGTCCTTCCCACGGAACATTCAATTTTAAAACTTCTATGAAAATACAAGTTTTTGTGAATAAAAGGCGTTTTACAACATTTGATATGAATTGTATAACTTACCACTGCTGGACTGTAGAGTGTGGTCAGAGGACGGACCAGTCCCAGAGGAAGTGGTTGCGCCTGACCCCTGCTTCCAGTCAAAATCATCCCCAGACTGCGCCTCTGTCCACTCACCACGCCCCGCTCAAAATTACAGCTCCCTAACAAACGAAACGTCAAAATTACAGCTCCCTACCAATTACAGCTCCCTACAAACGAAAAGTCAAAATTTCAGCATCTCCTACAAATGAACTCAAAATACAGTCCTACAATCTACAACCCCTACAACGAAATAAAATTACAGCCCCCTACAATTACAGCTCCCTACAAATGAAACGTCAAAATTAAGCTCCCTACAATTAAGCTCCCATAAACAAACGTCAAAATTACAGCTCCCTACAATTACAGCTCCCTATAAATGAAACGTTCAAAATTACATGCTCCCTACAATTACAGCTCCCTACAAACAAAACGTCAAAATTACAGCTCCTACAAACAAAACGTTCAAAATTACAAGCTGCCCTACAAATGAAACGTCAAAATAACAGCTCCATACAATCACAGCTCCCTACAAACAAAACATCAAAAATACAGCTCCCTACAATTACAGCTCCCTAAAAACAAAACATCAAAATTACAGCTCCCTACATATGAGGAGTGTAAATATGCACTGACGCATGCTAAGCACAGCATTGAACATTATAAATTCATTGAGACACTGTTTAAACATTCAACATGACNGACGCATGCTAAGCACAGCATTGAACATTATTAAATTCATTGAGACACTGTTTAAACATTGAACATAATAGAGAATCAGCAGAGAAGGTAGATTTATTTTATCTTCTTCAATTGTACCTCCAATTCTCCCAATAATGAAATCATTCAAAATTCAAACTGAATCAATTTCTAAACAAAACTATACTTCCTCTCCTTCTCAATGAAGTCACACAGATTAAAATTTTCATAATAATTCAAAAGGTTATCCCGACTAGCAAAAACGTAATTACCTGGAGCCTGACAGGATCCATTGACAATCGTGATGTCATCAATAGCGATATCGCTGAGGTAACCTGCTCCTCTCACCCCCTCGAACGCTACCTGTAAACAATGAGCCGATTTAACGCAACTACACACAATACGGAGATTTCATCAGTTTTCTTGCACCACTAATTTTCTGTGTAAACAGTGATTCATAATGCATAAAGATAGTGCATAGATTAGGTATCCTCAAAATTAAGTATCAACGAAGTGGTATTTTTTGATAAATTCATGAAATCTGGTAAGTGGGCGTGTTACCTGGTAAGGTGGGCGTGTTACCTGGTGAAGTGGGCGTGTTACCTGGTAAGTGGGTGTGTTGATCTGTGAATTCCGAATGGTCACTTGAGCAAAGGTCCACTGATTTCCTTGATTTCCCGACTTGCTCCAAATGATACTTCCAAGTGCATTGTTTAACCTCAACTAAAAAAGTGAATGTGATCGAGTGAAAAACATGATCGAGCTTGAAAAAAAAAAATGAAGGGGATCACATTTCTCTAGAATACAGGTTCTACAAGCAGGGAATCGCGATCTTCTCGTGTGTCCTGTGCCACAATTAATGCTGATTTAGCAGTCGTAACCGTTTTTTTGGGGACGCATTATGGAGCCAATAATACAGATGTTTATGCCTATTGAATTAGCATTAATGGTTAAAAATAACAAATGAGAGGATCGTTATTCCCATTCTAATAAAATTTATGCATTTTGCCTCTTGTTTACATTTTATTTCATTTGAGATTTTATATTTTGTTGGATGATTGATTGATTATTTATTGTTTTACATCCTGCTTGAGAAATTTTCACACATATGGAGACGTCATCATTGCCGGTGAAGGGCTGCAAAATTTAGGCCTATGCTCAGAACAAATGGCCTTTGAGCAGGGAGGGATCTTTATTGTGCCACACCTGCTGTGATATGGGGCCTCGGTTTTTGCAGTCTCATCC
Organism: Ostrea lurida; assembly: GCA_903981925.1. Taxonomy (NCBI): domain Eukaryota; kingdom Metazoa; phylum Mollusca; class Bivalvia; order Ostreida; family Ostreidae; genus Ostrea; species Ostrea lurida. The sequence continues at coordinate 11,572 of CAJDSM010014343.1, forward strand.
GAAGGGCCGCCCCATTTAGTCACCTCTTACAACAAGCAAGGGGTACTGAGGGCCTATTCTAACCCGACTCCCCACAGGATTTTGTTGGACGAAACACTTCGCGAAATGTTTATGCTCGACTTCATGTTTTCGAGTCATTATTTTAACATCACAATGAAAAGGATTCCATCTCGCTAATGCTTGTTTAACTGCCTCAGATTTTTGTGCATTAACCAATTAAAATGCAGGTTATAAAACAGAAGCATTACAATACTGGTTTATCTTCAGCATTATATTTGTTACATTTCTATGTTCATTACAATTCTATGTTCGTTACATCTCTATGCTCGTTACATTTCTATGTTCGTTACATTTCTATGTACCTTAACTCGGAGGGAGCCGATCTGTCTCCCATACATGTGATAGTAAAACTCCAAGCATTGATCCTGGTTGACTGCGTTATACACCGGGGTAAACAGCCTCGCTAACTGACCAGGCTGGGCAGGGGCGGAGGCCTCGATGTACATGTAGTGACCGGCCGACGTCCCGTACGTGTGGTCAGCTGTCGGTCCAGTTCCTCGACTGCCGGTGGATCCTGACTTCCGAGTCCAGTTAAAGTTATCCGTTAAATCCTGCGTGTAGTTACAAATGAAGACGTCTTCAAACGTACACTTGGTGGGGCCTCCTCCCGGGGGTGAGCCTGAAGAATATCACATCACCTGAATAACCTCAAGTTTTTATTCACAGGGAAATTTTTGCTCCACACTATTTTTCCCCTATATGCATTCACTTGAGTAATGCTTTTATTCACCCTTTTGTTTAATTATGCTACTTTAAAGACACAAGTAATTCATAATCGCCATGTTTTAAATTTGACCATTACATGTAAGAGAAAAATGGCAGCAAAAACAGTTCTGAAGTTAATGAAATGTATATTCAACATGCATATGATGTTAAACATTTTTAAATATGAATAATCTCTGTTGATTGATATGTTCAGACCGTACACATCAATAATCTTAAAATCTATTTCAGTCCTGTCTGTGCACTGACCTCCGCAGGCTTTTGGTGCCAGAGAAATGTCATCCACGCCAATATCTCCGAATACACCATTACCACGAACTCCCTCAAAGATTACCTAGACAGCAATCCAAGTACAACATTACATCATCTGTTTATAATCAGAAACATTACAAAATACTAATAAAATGGCTTGGTTTTTTAATCTTGTTCACCCTTTTGATTGTATATATAAATACTTGCTTTGAACTGCTTGTTCTTGGTTATGGTGACTTGTACTCACTTTGAACTGCTTTTTTATAGTTATGGTGACTTGATTGTGTATATAAATACTTGCTTTGAACTGCTTGTTTTTGGTTATGGTGACTTGTACTTACATTGAACTGCTTGTTTTGGTTATGGTGACTTGTACTTACATTGAACTGCTTGCTTTTGGTGATGGTGACTTGGGCTTTTTTCCAGCCGTTTCCCTGCGTGCCTTTTCGGGTCCAGATGGGCGTGCCCAGATTGGCCCCTGCTGGGATGTACACATTCAGGCTGTTGACGTGGGCGCCGTACATGTAGTACCAGAAAGTCAGACAGCGGGGGTTACTGGAGGCGGGCACGGCCGGACTCTGGAGCTGGGCGGTGTCGTTAGGGCGACGGGGAGCCGAGGCCTCGATGTATACGTAATACCCACCTACAAAACAGTCCACATAATGAACATACAAAACAAACAAATTCTGGGAAAACTCGAATTTATCCCCCCTAAAGCTACAACTTACGGCCTGTGGTATGATCTCTCGGAGGCCCAGTGTTGGATGAGGAAGTTGATCCTCTGTGTCTTGACCAATCAAAAGTATCCCTTCCTCGTAACTGTGTCCAGCCACACAAGTTACTCTCGAAGTTACAGTTAAACGCTCCAACAGCTAAAATAAATGTGATGTCATACACATCTACAGTAAAACACAATTACACAGAACCTGAAGAGGCAGTCAATAAATCTCCATTTCACATGTATATAATTCCTCATATTTTTGTGGGAAAAGACATTCATAACATTCAGATATTCACTTAAACTAAAGGAGTAAGCCAACAAAGGGTGAAAATCGGCCCTGTGAAATGGTCAAAATTAAAATCGAAATTTCATTAATTTATTTTCTGCACAAATGATAGTTTATCAGGGTGGCAGAAATTCTGGAGTTTTACATTTGTGTATCTGAGATCTACTACCCCAAACATCATGAAAGATCCCAAAATACAAGAATTTGATTAAAATCACTACACTTTTGTGACGAAATGTGCAAATTCACACAGAGCACAGCCTTGGACCAATTTTCTTTTTTGTCAGTTTAAATATGATACCATATAAGCAGAAATCTAAGCAAGGATTTAATTTTGGCATTATTAGCGAGGGCTTTATGATCACTTAAATTAGATATCGCTAACAATTTATTCCAAATCATTCGTAGAGCTTTCCGAAGTAATATATTACAAAATCGTTAAAATTATTTACCGCTAAAATAAAATACCACCTTTTTATAGAGAAAACGCTAAATTTCCGTCTCGCTAAAAATTCTACTTTTAAACGGTAGTAGGAAGGTTAGAAATTTGATAACATATTGCTGATCCCTTTCTGTTTAGAACATATGACACAGACTCACTTGAAGTTGCGGTGACCAGTCGGGTGGTGGTGGGGGGTAGGGTCGTCGTGGTGACAGAGCTTGGACGAGCGTTTGCAGGAGACAAGCCACATGCTCCATTAGAAAAGGACAGGTCATCTATAGCAATGTCTCCATAGACAGATCTACCCACAATGCCCTCCATGATCACCTGAAAACATTAACAGATTCCATACACATGCTAAATATAAAAGATGGGGTCACCCTAAAAAAACCCAGATACAGATGAGATGTTGGACCTATTTTCAGCATTAGCACAGTCAAACATTGTTATCTCAAACTCGATGAGACTGAAGAAAAAAAACTCCGTGGATTCGAGATATCGAGAGTAAAATACTTAAAGAATTAGTGATTGGGACTTCTGAATCACTTTGACATAGCCATGGTAATTTGAGATATCCGAGTTCGAGATACCGCAGTTCGACTGTGTATTGTTTTACACGACTTACATTAAAACTCTGGGTGCTGGTTATAGATAACTGTGCCGGCTTCCACTGGTTGCCCTGGTTACCACTCAGCGTCCACAGCAGCGTGCTCGACGACACATTCTTAGACACGTACACATTCAGTGTCCCCATTGTACGACCATACATGTGGTACCAGAACTTGAAGCACTTGCCGGAGATCCCTGTCGGGGCTTGGGAGGCGCTTCTAAGTTGGGCTTTTTGACCCGGTCTTCGGGGAGAACTGGTTTCGATGTACGCGTACAGGCCTTTACTATTGTGCAGAGTGTGATCCTGAGAAGGACCTGTGCCACGTGAGGCCGTTCCACCGCCATGAACCGACCAATCAAAATCATCGCCTTGTACATTCTGCCAGGTGCAGAAATTTCGCTGATCAAAATTACATGAACCTGTAAATATGAATTCCATTGATGCAGCTTTATCACATGAAAGAGATACACTTATATAGCAGAATTTTATGCAAGATCAAATTCCAATAATTGTACATCAAAGAGTTAACAAACACACTATTATTGTAATTTGGGGATAATCTTTACATTGCCATCAATGTTCAAATTCAGGATCAGAAAAAGCATCAGTAGAAAGCTGACTAAATCCTACCTGGTCTCTCCACACCGTCCCGGCTGTGCGTAAATGTCATCAATAGCAATGTCTCCTTGGAAACCAGTTCTATGCTTGGCTTCAAACACGAGCTAAGAACAGAAAAAAAACTTCTCCAACTCTGGGTAAATCACCATAAAATCGTGATAATAAGATGATGCTATAAATAGATAGTGCAGCTCATTTTGGAGATTTTTTTTCTCTCCCTTAATTCATTTCACTCCTTTCTATTTTATAAAAATGCTGAATGATCTTCATTGACTTTGAAATGACTGCATGTTACATTTGGAACCAACTTATTTAAAATTTTTGTGCAGGAAGCAACAATTCAAGGGGACGTAATTAAAAAATTATAATTGTTTTAAAACTTGGAAATCATTATCATTTACAGGAAGTCACTTGTATGAGTCACTTGGACACATTTTAATTCTTACAAAAAAATTTAAAAATGACACTTCACTAGCCTTTTAATGGATGCAATGTACAGACTGTATGAATTGATGGAGAAATGAGTAGAAAGGAATATTGAAATAAAAGCTATCAGTAAGGACTGGATAATGAAATAGAAGCTATCTGTCTTACACTGTAAGGATTGGACGGGTTGATTGAGATCTGAGCCTGGTTCCATCGGTTGCCTTGGTTACGCTGGCGACTCCACACGGGGCTACCCATGGTGCTGCCTTGAGCTGTGTAGACGTTTAGAGTTCCGATGTTCTGTCCGTACATGTGGAACCAGAACCTGATACAGGTCGGCCCAGTCTGGCTCTCCGTTAGCGAGGATAAACGCGCTACCTGGTTAGAAACTCCAGAGGCTTCGATGTACATATAATGCCCTGTTAGAAAAATCAAAAATATATTTCTACGAGACATCCCTTGATGTACATGTAATGCTCTATAAGTTAAACAAACAATTCATTTCTACGAGACATCCCTCGATGTACATATAATGGCATGTTCGTTAAACAAAAAATATATTTCTAAAAGAGACAGCCCTCATCTAAATATTTCTAGAAAAACTAAAAAAAAAAAAAATCATTGAAATATATCTGAAAAAGACATCCCTCATTTCTTTAAACCAAAATACAGGTTGTGTAAAATTTAATTCTTTGAATCTAGTGATACAGTGAAACCAATATCTTTGAGGACAGTAAATCCTCTGAATGAGGACCCTGTTTGTTATATCACAGTAAGCCATCAGAAGGTTGTAAAGCAACGACAAAGAATGACAGGGAATGCTGTAATTATACTGTAAATAAATTTTCAATTGCGAGAACTTTATTTCAAATATAATTTGCAGAGTTGCCTGATCACAAACTAAGATTTTCATAAACATTTTTCCCCACACACTTGTATATGTACTGTTGAACAAAATCAACATTTGCAAAAATTAGATCTTGTTAATGGATCTTTCAAAACAAATGTATAGAAAAGGAGTTTCAGAAAATTTAATCTTAAAGGATTCACAGTATAAGTCCGATTTGGAAGAGACCAATTTTACAGCCATTCTATACCTGTGGTGGTCCCTGTGGTGTGATCGGTGGAGGGTCCGGTGCTGCGTGATGGAGTCCCTCCGTGCTGCCATTTCCACTGCAGTCCTGTCGAGGGCTGTTTGTAGTTACAGATCGACTGAGATTCAAAATTACAACTCAGCTGGGGGATCGTCGTGGCTACCAGAGGGTTCGCTGTCGTGTTCAAATTCTGACCTGCATAAATACAAAATAATATACAGTGCCCAATTTCTGCCGTTGCATTATATTAAATCTTTAGACACATTGATTGCATATTTTTTTGCGATTGTAAGTTTGCAAACTTTTCCTTTCCGCAAATAATGGACAACCGCAAAAAATATCCATTATACAGTATCATTATCACAACAAAAAATCAGAAAACAAAACGTATAAGCCTCGAACAAATATACATCACAACTTTACCACTAAATCTGACTCGATAATTAATATCAGTATGAATATTTCTCAGTATTTTGTTTTTAGTATAGGAACAAATAATAAAGTCAAATTTTACAAACCTCTGCAAGCTCCTGATGTTATGTTTACATCATCGATGCCAATATCACCACGGTAACCAGGGCCTTTAGTGCCCTCAATCACCACCTAGGAAATTGACATCCATTATTGCTCCTCTACATACATAACCATTATTGCTCGTTTACCATTATGCTGCATATCAAAATCTTATCTTTTCGTTTATTATTTTCCACTACTTCATCAGTGAATGAATTGTATTGGGTCTAATTAATTAATTACATGAATGTGTACCTCAAAAGTATAAAAATGAGAGCGATTTCTAAACCTGGCCAAATGTCTAAGTAAAAATTAGCACAAGACAAAACGTATTTTGAGAATCTTTTTATATACAAGTAGTCAAGCCTAAAAGAAACTGCATTTATTGTTAATCATGATGCGTCGTTTAGAGAAACTGAACAACGTAACTCATATTGAAGAAAAACTTAATAACGTAACTCACATTGACAGAAAAACTGAATAACGTAACTCAATTGACAGAAAAATGAAAACGTAACTCACATTGACAGAAAACTGAAACATAATCATATTGAACAGAAAAACTTAATAACGTAACTCACATTAACAGAGAAACTGAACAACGTAACTCACATTGACAGAGAAACTGACTAACATAACTCACATTGACATAGAAACTGAACAACGTAACTCACATTGACCGGTCCTGGTCCACTGACGGTCACTTGCCCGGCTACCCAGCTGCTTCCTTGGTTACCTTTCCTGGTCCAAACAGCTGACCCCAGGGCGCCATTTTTCTTCACATAGATATTGAGGTTGTCCACTTGGTCTCCGAACATACTGTAGTAAAACGAGAAGCACTGCTGGCTTCCTGCGGGAATCTGCACGGCCGGGCTGATAAAGCGGGCCTTCATTCCGGCCGTCTGGGGAGCTGAGGCTTCCACATAGTAATAGAAGCCCTCTGTTCATTGAAAAAAGTCAAAGGTGTCAGTTTCTGCTAAGACAAGTTATTCTTTTTATATCTGTACATTTTCAATGTAGTATTATGATTTTGTATATCTACATTAGTCTAATTTTGTTATTGTACTATTCATGACAGTATGCCAACATGGTAATTGTCAATGAAGCTTTTTTCTAGCCCTTATTTTCATTTCTTGCAGTTTTAAAAACATTGAAGACATGTGAATTATTTGAAGATGTCATCAAATTGTTTGATTTGTGCAACAATTGAAGTTTGAAAAAGATCTTTAAATTTACGTTAATTCAGCACTCTATACAAATGGTTTGTAATCCACAAATCTTCTACATATGCACTCGACTAACTTGAATTTTATTACATGCGAACCAGAGTAGCAGTCCTTCCTTAATATATTTGCCAAAGACGATGTGTTTCTTACTTCCTGTGGTGTGATCTCCTTTTGGTCCTGTGTTAACAGAGGTTGTCGTTCCATTCTTTCTCGTCCAATCAAAATTGTCGGATTTGTCTTGTGTCCATCCACAGGAATCATAGGTAAAATCACAAGCAAAGCTTCGTCCTCCTATAGACCAACAATCCACAAAACATTGTTACATTTTCAACAACATACTGTATAATGGCTATTTTTGCGGTGGGAAATTTTTTTAAATCTGACCTGTAAATGGTTGTAATATTCTGTGGTTGTACTAAAACATATATGAACCTAGGAGCATGTATATATTATTTGCAAATATAATTTTTGCATATTTTTTCAAAAATTTGGAAAAAACATTTTAATTCTTCGACAAAATTTCTGAACTTGTGGAGTAGGCCCACGAAGGGTGGAAATCTGCCCTGTAAAATGGCAAAAATTAAAGTTAAATTTCAACAAATTATTTTCTGCAAAAATGATAGCCCATGTATGATAGTTTATCAGGTGTGTAAATTTTTTTTAGTTTTACATTGGTGTATCTAAGATTTAATGCCCCAAACATCATGAAATATCATAAATGCAAGAATTTGATTAAATCGCACATTTTTGTGATAAAACGAAAATTTGTTGTAGAGCACAGGCTTGGACCAATTTTTTTTTTGTCAGTTTAAATATGATGCCAGGAAGGTTCGAATTTTTATAACATTTTCTGGTCCAAGCCTGTGCTCTATAACAAATTTTCGTTTTTATCAAAAAATGAGGTGATTTTAAGCAAATTTTGGCATTTATGATATTTCATGATGTTTGGGGCATTAAATCTTAGATACCCAATGTAAAACTCCAAACATTTTACCACCCTGATAAACTATCATACATGGTTATCATTTTTGCAGAAAATAATTTCTTGAAATTTCATTTTAATTTTACCATTTTACAGGGCAGATTCCACCCTTCGTGGGCCTACTCCTTTCAGCAGTTCTTCCTTTTTTTTTTATAATGCCCCAAAGGAGTTCAGTTGCAAGATGCACATATTGCGTTGGCACTATTGAGGGAATTTCAGCACACTTTACAAAATTTGGAGATTAAAATTAACCAAACAGGTTTTCAAAAATTCATATGTACTAAAGCTAATTATGCTAACTATTAGAGTACGTCTCTTTATGGTATTTTGACCGTCATGTTACACATGCTCGGGACCTGTACCTGTAGGCTTGGCGGTGGTTGCCGTGGTGGTGGTGGTGGTCGATGGCGTGGTACTGGTTGTTGGGGTGGTGCTGACGGTGGTGGGCTTCTGAGTCACAGTGGGTACCGCAGTACCAGGCATGCCTGTCCAAATCAAATAACAAAGAAATAAAGACCACCACTAACAAAGCTAACCAGGGCTACATTTCATCATCGATATAAATAGCTTTGGCAGTACTAGAGGAATTTCAAATTAAAAATGGACTATTCTCTTACGTGGACATCCTACAGTCGAGGTGAAAGCAATATCATCCACAGCGATGTCTCCCTGTACACCACCGCCCACAGTTCCGGCAATCAAAATCTAGAACAAAACATTGATTGACGTACAGCACACTTGTATGCAATAAATTAAAGAATTACCAAAACCTGACACGACAATAAAGTGATGGAGAATTCATAAATATTGTAAAAGTGGTTATTTACGAGTGGGGGAAATTTACACTTATTATGCGGCCACATAATAAGCGTGTAAATTTCCCCCGCATGTATGGTTACAAAATAGGTGATATGATAATATCATATTTGGTTACTGCGTATTTTTCCCCCACACATAATGCTGACATGGAAAAAAAGCCTACTTAACTCCCCTTCCTAAATAACTACTTTTACAGTACTAGATCGAATAATACCACATCAAAGCGACTGAGAACTGAAATTTTCCATCATTTCTCACCATGAATGTTCCCGTTTGTTTCGGCAGTGCAATCTGCCCCTGTTTCCACTGGTTTCCTTGGTTATTCTGTAGCTCCCACAGCGGGATCGGGTTGACAGTTCCATTGGGGAGGATCCAGATTCTCAGTATCCCGGTGTTACTGCCGTACATGTGGTACCAGAAAGTCATGCACTGGTGCCCTGTGTAGGTTAGCGTTTCGCTGTTGAGAGTGGCCCTGTTCCCGGAGAAACGTGGCCGCGAAGACTCGATATAAATGTACTGACCTGTCAAACAAATAAATATACAATATATACGATGTTCATCTTTGTATTCTCTAGATGTTCTTTGAGAAAAAAAAAATAAGAATTCACTTTTCAAGATATCAAAAGTGAAATCCATAAGATTTAATTTAGTACTAAAATCACTTTCATTTTTATTATATTCAATGAATAAAATATAATTTGATGTCTCTCTTACCGTTAGCATTTCCCTAGGTATGGTCATTTGTGGGTCTGGTATTAACACTACTTGTAGAATTGACTCTCTTACCGTTAGCATTTCCCTGAGTATGGTCATTTGTAGGTCCGGTATTAACACTACTTATAGACTCTCTTACCGTTAGCATTTCCCTGGGTATGGTCATTTGAAGGTCCGGTATTAATACTACTTGTAGAATTGACTTTATAGTCTTTCTTACCGTTAGCATTTCCCTGAGTATGGGCATTTGTAGGTCCGGTATTAACACTACTTGTAGAATTGACTTTATAGTCTTTCTTACCGTTAGCATTTCCCTGAGTATGGTCCTTTGTAGGTCCGGTATTAACACTCCTTGTAGACTCTCTTACCGTTAGCATTTCCCTGAGTATGGTCCTTTGTAGGTCCGGTATTAACACTCCTTGTAGACTCTCTTACCGTTAGCATTTCCCTGAGTATGGTCCTTTGTAGGTCCGGTATTAACACTACTTGTAGACCCGTGTCCCAGTGTCCAATCAAACACATCGTAAGCATGGTCATTAGTCCAGGTGCAAAATCCATTGTCAAAATTACAGTTTCCCTTGACTCCACAGGAGCCCGGGGTCACTGAGTAGTCGTCTATCGCAATGTCGCCTCGTCTGTTGCCGTTGACAACCTCGAACACCACTCGGTAGGCGGAGCCTGTAGAAATGGTTACGGAAGCTTCGCGCCAGTCTCGGCTTTGTGAACCTGATAAACACAGCAAGGGAAATCAATGGATTTTGTTCCGTATCTTGTTGAAAGATAGAATAGTGCTACTCCATCCTCATATACCATATAAGTGGAATTTTTAGCGAGACGCAAATTTAACCTTTTTTTTCCATAAAAAGGTGGTATTTATTTTAAGCGAGAAATAATTTTAGTGATTACGTTTGTACATTATTTCAAAAAGCTCTAACCAATGATTGGAATGCATTGTTAGCGATATCTAATTATAGCAATCTCAAAACCCTCGCTAATAATGCCAAAATTAAATCCTCGTAAAATTCTTGCTTAACGGCGTAATTATGTATTGATATAGACAGATAAAATATTGCAAATAAAGGTTTCTAAAATAAATGTGGTTATAAAATAAATGCGGTTACACATATAATGAATTCACATTCACAGGGAAGAGATTTTCATTCACTGTTGTTATAAAACACCTTATTGGATACAGAAAATAAAACTACATTCATAAAGAACTTAAAAAATTTGTCCCCAGCGCTTTGCTATGAGCATTTTGACAACATTGTCCTGAAGAATAACATTGAAATACTGTCGGTGCCAAAATGCAAATACAAAATTCTGCGCGAGTAATATTCTTCTGACCTGCTAATGTCCAGATAGCTCTTCCCAATACACCACTAGCCTTCTTGTAGACATTGAGCCTTCCAACGCCCTGACCAAAAATGTTGTACCAAAATTTCAAACACACTGGTTGCGTGTTGGCCAAATAAATCGGACTGATGAGTCGAGCTTTGCGGTCCCGGGGCTGAGAGGAACCCTGGGTAAACATGTAATGTCCAGCGGCAGTTTTATAAGTGTGGTCACTGAGTGGTCCGGTGTTGGTGGACGATGACCGTCCACTGCCCCACTTCCAGTCGAATCTGTCCGTCCGGTCCTGGACAAAGCCGCAGTATTTACTGTCCTCGAACGTACAGCTGCCGAGACCCGTGGTGGGGGAAGGCGTGGTTCCTGTAGAGGAAAATTTACACACATTTACAGCTCCCTCCAGGTAAATGAACACACGGAGACAATTGTCACCCACACCTAACAATTGTAAGATTCGGCGCATGGAGATAATTCTCCGCTACACCTCACTAATTGTAAGATTCTGGGCACGGAGATAATTTTCCGCTACACCATACTAATTGTAAGATTCTGCCATTGATCCTACCTTGGGAGCATGTTCCATTAGCAATAGCGATGTCATCTACAGCAATATCGCCCAGATACCCAGTTCCTCTCGTGCCCTCCAGAATAACCTGTTTAAAAGCCGTCATAACCTTTATCTCTCATGAAACAAGGTGATAAATTTGCAACAAAGGACATCAGTTAAAGAAACTTCCATATTCTCCTAAACACTGATATCTCGAATACACTGCCTATATCGGAAGTGATTCAGAAGTCCCAGCCACTTATAATCTACGTATTTTTACCCTCAATATTTCGAATCCACGGATATCTCAATGTTTTTTTCTTGCTCATATCAAGCTCGAGATAACGAGGTTCCACTGTATTTGGAATTGAAAAAATAAATTTAGCGTCCATCTCTTTGACCAATATCAATCAAATAATCTTACGTTGAAGACCGATTTGACAGTGATGTCCACTACAGCCTGGTTCCAGCGTCGTCCCTGGGTGCCGGTTCTCTTCCAGACCGGTTGAGATGGGAGAACCAGACCCGCCTGTACGTACACATTCAGACTGTCTACGTTTCGTCCGTACATGTAGTACCAGAACTTTAGACACATCTGACCCTGACTGCCAGGCTGGACGTTGGGACTGATCAGCTGAGCCTTGTGTCCGGGTTTCACAGGTGCACTCGATTCGGTGTAAATATAGTAACCATCTGAAAAAACATCAAAAAACATCTTTAAAAATATCCATTATAATTAAAATTAATACCATCGTAATGATTTTGAATCATCTTCTTGTTAGCTAATCCTTTGTTTACTAACTACCATAAGACAACCTGGTTATTTCACTTCTAAACCGAGCCTTGGCAAGGGAAATATTTAAATCCGGTTACTCATTTCATAAATTTCATATGCCATAAGCACGAGTGCAAGATTCTATTTATCACACAACTATAATTTAACGCATAATTTGATTTACTTTCTATTTCACAACCCGAATTTTTGCTTTGTTAATGTTTGACGTCATCAATTCAATTGTGACATCATCTGCAATGTTGCGGTTTGAAAAAGCTTCAAATTTCTGTTACACTTATATTCACTTCATAATAGACACACAATCCTCTTGGAAAAACCTCGGTGACAAAACAAAGTCTCTTACCGTCAATGTTAACAGTTTCAAAGGATGATGTGCTGTTTTGTTTACATAGCACATGACTGATTGACCTAGACCTAATTTGCATTTTTATGAACCTGAGCTACGAGTTCATGTCGTTTTTCCAAACCCACATTATGAACCCAGAACCAGTACAGTTGTGTGATAAAATTGTTTCTTGCTTTAATAAATAAAATACCAATTTTTATGGGAAAAAATGCTAAATTTGCATCTCACCAAAAATTCTACTTATTTGGTAAGATAAACGTTAATTCTGAAAATCCGCTTACTGCCAGAATGGTCACTGGGGGGCCCAGTGCCTGAGGAGGGGGTACCCCCGCGGTTCCAGGTCCAGTTAAAGTCGTCCGTGGTACTCTGCGTCCACCCGCAGAGGTTGGAGGAGAACTGGCAGTTAAACGGTCCATTGCTTGGCGCCACCGTCGTGATCATTGGCGTGGTAGCTGTTACTGGGGGTGGGGTCGCGGCAGCTGGTCGTACTGAAAAACATCAGTGTGTCTCTTTTTATCACTTCAAGCAATGTCGTAATATACATAACATTGTATGCAGGTGCATCTGAATAATACACTTTGAATAATTCCAAATTGCACCAAAACTTGCTTCTTTTTTTTTTTTTTTTTGAGCAAATTCCGAAAAAAATGTTTCATATGACAAGGCTGTCTGTCACTACAGTTTTCAGGACAATCAGATTGTGAAATTGATTGATTTTTTGTTCAGATTGGGAATTTTTCAATTACCATGTAATCACCCTAGTTTTTGTTTAAAATATTAAAGATGAAGGTAACTCTCACACAGTTACATTCATTCTTACACCCCCTCCCTTCCCTTTCATCACCCTCTACAGCAACTGAAACCAATTCCATGTTTAAACAATACAGCATGCAGGTGGTTGATTTTTCTTACCCCCACAGTTCTGGTTGGAGAAGGTGATGTCGTCCAGGGCGATGTCCCCGGTGTAGCTCCGCCCCCTGCGGCCCTCAAACACGACCTGGAAGTTCTGCGTCGAGGAGAGGGGGGTCTGGCCATTCATCCACTGGTTGCCCTGGTTACCTGTCAGCGTCCATAGTGTTGTATTACCCCCGCCTACAATGGAAAATGATTAGATTATACATTAATGTTGTATGACCCACCTCCCCACAATGGAAAATGATTAAGGTTATACATTAATGGGTCTCTGTACATGGAAAAGTAAACAAAGAGGTTTGTTTATATGTCTTGCCAACAATCTAAAATGCACCTTCTTCACATTATTATTTAAACTTTTTCATAATAAGAATTAAAACCAGAAAATTTAAACTTCTGTACAGAATTGAAAATAAAAAAATAAGGTCGAAGTTGATACAGCCCGATTTTGTGGCTAGTCTTACTTACCCGGGACAGTGAGATACACGGTGAGTGTGTCGACAGTTTGGCCTCTCATATTGTACCAGAAGTTGATACAACCCGATTTTGTGGCTGGCATGGTACTGCTGACTAACCAGGCAATGTCGCCCTTCTGACGTGGAGAGGAGGTCTCAATGTACACGTAATGACCTGTAACAACGACGAAATAAAACGTAATGACCTGTAACAACGAAGAAATAAAACATAATGACCTGTAACAACAACGAAGTAAAACATAATGATCTGTAACAACAACAAAATAAAATGCAATGACCTGTAACAACAATGAAATAAAACGTAATGATCTGTAACCACAACAAAATAAAACGTAATGACCTGTAACAACGACAAGAGTAAACGCAATGATCTGTAACAATGATCGAATAAAAACGTCTAATGAATCTGTAACGACGACAAAATAAAACGTAATGATCTGTAACAACGACAAAATAAAATGTAATGATCTGTAACCACAACAAAATGAAACATAATGACCTGTAACAGCAACAAAATAAAAACAAACCATGGAATTCACTTATCATACAATTTCTAAACAAAGAATTGAATTGCTTTAAACATTGTCAAGAGACAAAATCACAGGTGATAGATGCAGATAAATGAGATATCACAGTACAACCTACCCTGGCGAGTGCCTACGGTGTGGTCGACTGAGGGTCCAGTATTTACTGTTGTTGTACCTCCCTGGTTTCTGATCCAGTCAAAATCATCTCCTGATCTTGTGTTTTTCCAGTTGCACAAATCAGACTCAAAGTCACATGTTCCTGTAAATAAACAATGTTCTGCATTAAAATTTTCATTCCACCATTAATCAATTTTCTAACAATGCTAAAGTGCATTTTTCTGTTGGCAAGTGAAATATGTAATTCTTTACTCTGAAATACATGATAGAGGAATAGACCAATCACAGGGTCTTATTTTTTTCATTCATTACATTTGTAATTACCGATTTACATTAGTAATGTCCCTTTTTTAACTTCATTCAACTTCTACCTAAAGTGTTTGGACTCTATAAACTGCAGAATGACAGACTGTAACATCATTATTCTTTATCTCATGGCCCCACATGACCAATGCAGGACTTGAATCCCTACAAAGACATTTTGTCTGTTTTTTACATACCTGAGCTACACTTTCCGGGGGTGAATGTGACATCATCAACGGCTATGTCTCCTCTGATATTCGTCCCCCGAATTCCTTCAAACACAACCTACAAATAAAATGTACCCAATAATGCTTCAAGAGTCCATAACTGAGTACAAAACAGGAAATCCCTCGAATATTTTATTTTATTGTGCAGTTCACGTTTTTGTTGATGCATGGGTTGGGGATTTTTGTGTATTAAATGTGTCAATAGAGACAATTTGAATTATCATACAGTAAAATGTCAAAAATTGCGTATGTAATGAACCACCTGTACTACTATAATATAACAGGTCATACTAAATTCATGCATGCAAATAAATACAAGAAATCATATAGCAACATAACTTTAAAATAAAATGAAATAATTAGTCTAATGAGGACAACACATCATATTGCAAATTCTATTGTAATGTAGGTTTTCTTGACTTGCTTTAACCAACCCCAAGAGACATTAGAATCCCTTAGTCCCTTGTAGCCCTGGAACCAAGCTGACGAGACCAGAACGCCTTGCTATACATACCTTGTACCCCTGGGAAACACCCCGAGCCTAGAACGCCTTACATACCTTGTAGCCCTGGGAAGCAGTACCCTGGGGCACACTCATCTGTCCTCGAGTCCACGAATTTCCTTGATTTCCTTTTAAGGTAAATATTGGACTTCCCATGTTTGTTCCAACCTGCGGATTGAAATTACACAAAATAAAACAAGATACACGGCCAACTAATCAAATTACACAAGACAAAACAAGATACACGGCCAACTAATCAAATTACACAAGACAAAACAAGATACACGGCAAACCAATCAAATTACACAATACAAAACAAAATACACTATCAACCAATCAGGATTAAAACAAACAAATTATGATTTTGCTTTGTAAAAGATCAGTTCCTTGTACCTTGGCATAGACATTGAGTGTTCCGACTCCACCTCCAAACATGTGGTAATAAAACTGTACACACATGTCTGTCTGGTCTGTATAAGTGGGGGACAGCAGGCGGGCAGTGTCATTCGGGCGTCGAGGAGCTGAGGTCTCAATATACACGTAGTGACCTGATTATAATGACGTAAAAATCATCACTTTGGTAGATTTTACAAGGTGTTCGTTATAACAAATAAGACAGTGCAAAATTCTCTGTGTTATTTGTTGTCATGCATCCGTGTTTTTATACTGATGTGTACTTTAGCATACTTAAAATTTGACAGTTAGAGTTTATGCGCTATTTGGCGTAAATAATGGTGTTCTATTTCTTCTATGAGAATGGATAATAGAGAAATTTTATGTTTTAGTGTAACTATAAATTTGCACACTTGATTCACTGACAAGTTCACTTAAATTTAAATCCAGTTAAAATAAGTACTCATACAATATATAGACACAATTCTTCTAAAATTTCTCTGATATCTACTTATGAAATCTTACCTCTTGCGGTCCCATAGGTATGATCGTTACTGGGTCCAGTTCCCGTGGTTACTGTTCTTCCAGTTTTCCAGGTCCAGTTGAATTGGTCAGTTGTGTCCTGTTTGTACCCACAAATCGTACGGGATTCGAATCCGCAGGTTCGTCGCGGGCCAGTGCTAGCGGCGGTGGTAGTCGCTCCAGGGGCCTGTGTTTGTCCTGTTGAGAAAGAACCATCCATCAAAGAAAGGTGTATTTATCTTATCTAGTGCTGTGATAAAATATTTCAAGTCCAGGAATAGTTCAGCGTAATCATGAAGTGTGTGTGAGTTTTTCAGTAGCAGATATATATTGTTATATATTCTGACCTGAATAACAAATCAAAACTGCCAAAATTTAAACCCCACTAAAATAAATACTCCTAGAATACCTGCACATCCCCCGTTTGTTAAGGTTACATCGTCCAACGCGATGTCCCCTCTATAACCATTTCCTATCTTCCCTTCAAAGAGAAACTAAAAAACAAAAACACATTTCATCCATAATTTTTTTTAACAAAAAACAAAGAAAAATGATAAATCTCTAAAAATATCTGCATTAATTCATTATCAATGGATAAACTCGTAAAAATCAAAGTTTTAATTACGTATAAACAAAACGCATTTATCACATTAATTTCCTTACGTTATACTGCACGGCTACGTTAACTGTCACTTGAGCTCGTCGCCATTGGTTACCCTGGTTTCCTCTCCGCGTCCACACAGGGTTTCCCAGAGTCGTCTGCGTCTGTGTGTACAGGTTTAGGGATCCGATGTTAGCCCCATACATACTGTACCAGAACTTCAGACAACGCGTGTTTCCCCCGGACGATGGCATTATCGTGGGCGATTTTATCTGTGCCTTTTCATTCTGGTGTCTACTTGAGGCCTCAGTATAAATGTAGTAACCCTCTAAAATGGAGAAATTGATCGATGATCTATGTTATTAAAAAACCAGCTTCAACTTTTCTTAAAAATATATATATACTATGGAACTTGTTTAATCCAATTGTTCTAATTGAAGTATCCATAACTAGCCTAATACTTCATTCTGCTAAAATGCATGTTTAACAGAATAATTTGTATCACACAACAACTGGAGACTACTTCATTAAACATCTTGATCTTTTGATGTTTTGACAAAAAGAACAAAAATTCTGATGTGTCAGTCTATACAGTGTAACACAGTTATAACGAACCCCCAAGGTCAATGAAAAACAATTCATTATAAACAAACTTCATTATACAGTTGAACTTCGGTATCTTGAAAACTGATATCTCATATACAATGGCTATTTCGAAATTATTCATTAATCCCAATCACTTATTCTATAAATATATTACCCTCAAAATCTCTAATCCTCAGATATTTTTCAGTTTTTTCTCGATCCCATCATTTTTGAAATAACAAGGTTGGACCGTATTTCATATTCTTCTCATTGTGAAATAAATATTATTTGCAGTGAGAGTAAATTCACTCCAAGTGTTTTTGTTATAAGCATGTTTTACTGAGTTGACATTTGACTGACAATCTTTTTCATTTTTTTTTTTTTTTGCACTTCCTGTTCCTCTGATTTAGCTGTCTCTTACTTCCTGAGGTGTGATCTGCTCTTGGTCCTGTACCACCTGATGCTGTCGGGTTTTTAATTCTGGTCCAATCAAAATCATCCGTGGGGGACCTCACTTGGCTCCATCCACAGAGACCGCCATCAAAATTACATGTCACCGCTGAAAAATAAACAAAGTTACAAGTCACCGCTAAAAAATAAACAAAATTACGGTACATGTCACCGCTGGAAAATAAACAAAATTACATGTCACAACTGTGTGGTGGTAACTTACATGTCTGTGGGTTGGCAGCTGCTGTCGTTTTGCCCGGGGTTGTCATCATGGTCGTCGTCAGTGGGGTGGTGGTAGTTGTTTGTGAGGAGGGGCGGGAATTGGTCGGCTGTCCTACATAAACAGAAGATTAATTGTTACACTACAGTCTTCAGTATTCTAATTCTGCTATAAAATAGCTGATCAAAGCTTTCATCTTGCAATATTTTTTGTTTTCATTCATATAAACAAGATGTTCTTTTGAAGCGTTATGCTCATCAGCATGGCCACATTTAAATGTGTCTAATCTAGCCTTCAACTTTATAAATGACCTTATAAATGTGACCTTCACCTTAAATAAATGACTTTGACCTTTATCAAACACAGCTGTGACCTTGATCTTTCAGATCACTGAGTCTGAAGCATTTATCTTGTAAAGTTCAATAGCAATGACTATTAGAAGTCAAAGACCAGCGAAAAGACAGAGACTAAAAACAATATGCCCCAAATCACTGGAGCGTATCAGTTAAAGACTAAAAGCACAATCACTGAACCATATCAATTAAAGTCTACATGCAATATCACGTACTTGCACAGTTGGACTGGGTAACACTGATACGTACTTGCACAGCTGGACTGGGTAACACTGATATCATCCAGAGCTATGTCCCCTTGTGTACCCGTTCCTCGGATTCCCTCAATGATGTACTGAAACGAAAACCAAAGTACATAGGGATCAAAGTTTAATTCTAGTGATGTAATGTAATTTAAACAGATAACCCAACCACACCTGAAAGACTGCTTTAATATGAAATATGATTACTCCATAAAAAAATTTCTACTGCATTTACTGATCAACCTCTTGTATGTGTAAAATTTCTGAGCTGTGTTTGTGTAGAAATCAATCACCTTGAATGTCGACTTGGGACTTCGAACAGAAACTCTTCCAAAGTTCCACTGCCCTGACTGTTGACCGGATAACTGCCATAATGGAGTTTGTACTCCGTTAGCTACAGCATACACCGTTAACGTTCCGATCGCATTTCCATTCATGTTGTACCTGTTAGAAAGATGCAAACCTGTTACTTACGATATTAGCTTTATAAAAAAAAATTATCTTTATCTACGGAGACATTCTGACTTTTAAATAATGAATATAAAACATTTTGATTTTCATCAAATGAAGACATTTTGATTTTTTTCAACAACAAAAATTTGAACTTTCACTTACAAAAGACTATTTTAAAATTCTAACAATGACCATGAAATGATGATTCCTTACTCTAGTCAATTTCATTTTGATGTAAATTTACAGGGTTGCTTTGTACAATGCAAAACTTACTTTTCACAAATAATTGTGTATTATATACCGGTATATAGTAAAAGTTGGTGGAAATTCTATCCATTGGAAAAATATGGCAAGGCCACAGAAATGAATACTCTTGAAGGGATTTGAAGTACTGCTGGGGATTTTTGGCTAATACATTTTTTACACCTGTAGTGTGAAGAGAAAGTTTCTTTATATACAAAAAGTAAAATCTTACCAGAATTGAATACAATATGCCTGTTGGGATGGAGGAAAGACTTCGCTGATGATCTGCGCTGCATCGCTCTGGGCTCTAGGCGCACTGGCCTCAATGTAGATGTAATATCCTGTACACAAACCAGGCGTATTATAAGTCAATGTAAAATGTAAATATAAAGTTAATAACATAAATTCCAACAGTTTCATTTAAAAAAGCCCCAAAATGACAGTAGATCCGGTTCTGTGCCAGGGAATTCTTTTTACTAACAGTAGTTACTGCAGTCCTATTACTTAACTAAGGTGAGCTAAATAGTATCAGTGGCACCACGCAGGTGCCCCTTCAGTGCACACTTACCCGTCCCCCTACTCCCCATGGTGTGGTCATACAGTGGTCCCGTTCCAGAAGAGCCGGTGGCTCCCTTATTCCTTATCCAATCAAATTGGTCCGTCACACTATTTGTCCACCCACAAAAATCCTTGTCAAAGTTACACGATCCTGAAACAGTTGAAACGAAATATAAATATATAATAATATAGAGATACAAAATATGTACCACAGTAAAACACACTTATAACAAACAAGTATGTACTGTAATTCGTGGGTTTAAAATTTCATGGTTTCAACTCTAATCATGAATTCATTGACATTAATTTTCGTTAATTTATAATTCATTTATTATTCCTTTTAAGTGCAAAAATTTGTCATGGAGTTATTTCCCTTGTTTTTATTTACCCACAAAAATAATGAATTGAATTCCCAATGAAAATTCTAAGATTTTACAGTAAAAAATTCACGTTTATTGCAAAGTGAAAATTGTCCACAACGAGATGAAATAAGGAAAACTGTATTGGATATAATGCTGTTTGGGATATAGAGGAACTGTTTTTCGCTGGCCCTGAAGGTAGTTTCCATAAAAACTATTGATCAGAACTTTAATTTCTCTTTTTTCCGCCTGACCTAATCTATGCCAGTTTTGTTCTCACCTCTTTTGGGACAGGATCCAGTGAACATCTTCGGGTCGTCAATTGCAATGTCTCCCTGATTTCCTGACCCTCTAGTTGCCTCAAACACGACCTGCAATTACAATTCCAAAACAATCTTTATTTCGTATGAAATTAAAATTTCAAAACATGCACATACAAAAATATCAAATATATTTCATTAGAGTCGCCATAACCAGAAAAACATAAAAGCTGAAAAACTCTTTAAAAACTGAAATACTGTATCAAAATTTGTGATGTATATATAGTCGAATTTTGGTATTTCAAACACTGATATCTCGAATACCATGGATATGTCGAAGTGATTCGGAAGTACCTATCAGGCTATCACTAATTCTTTATTAAGTATTTTACTCTTGAATCCTCGGATATCTCAAAGTTTTTTCTCAGTCCCACTGCATTCAAGATAACAAAGTTTAACTATATATCTGTCATAAGAAATCTATTGTATATTTCTAGACTTCTAGAGATAACGCAGACTGCCTTACACTATAAGCTGTTCCTCCTCGGATCGACACTTGTCCGAACTGCCAGCCCGTCCCTTGCTCCCCAGAGAGACTCCATATTGGTCTTCCTAGTCCCCCGGACGTTTTCTTGTACACACTCAGGGTACCGATGTGCTGGCCATGCATGTTGTAGTAGAACTGGAAGCAGGTGGACAATCTTCCACTGTAGGACGGTGCGATCAATCGGGCTTTCGCTCCCTGACGATGTCCATTTGCCTCGATGTATACGTAGTGTCCTAAAGAAATAAATCATACTTATGAGAATAGTTAGTATCAGATAGCAATTCTACTGCAGAATCATTAGATTTCGTGGGGGCCCAATATTTGTGGATTTTTTGGACACCCCCGATTCTACGAATTTTTAATCACAATATATACAGATACAGATAAGTTTTATTTAAAGTCGGCAAGTCATATATAACAAAATAACATAAGCTCTAGAGAGCTTTTCAAACCAACATAAATGTATATACACTTTATACAGGTAACAACATAAGATAATATAGATAAAGCAGTATAAATAAGCATGCATATTAAATATATAAAATGTGAAATTGTAAAATGAAATTTACAATTTATATAATGTTTCAAAAATGACATCCATGAAATTGCATCTCAAGAAATCTGTGAAATATTGATAATTGGCCTTCCTCACCTGACGCTGTGTTGGTTGTATGATCATTTGTCGGACCCGTGTTGCCTGTGGACGTTGAACCTCCCTTCCAGACCCAGTCAAAATTGTCCGATTTGTCGTTCTTCCACTCGCACAGATTGGACGATTCAAAATTACAGGTGACTGAGGAAGGACTGGGGGTTCCCCCCACCGCAGGAGTTGTCTGACCTGATACAGAAAAAAAAAATTTAATTTACATCAAATTACACTGTGGAGAGGAGGGACCGGGCGTTACCCCCGACGCAGGAGTTGTCTGACCTGAGACAGGAAAAAAAATCAATTTGTTTATGTCATAATTATACTATGGGACGTCATAGTTTAGTCCCTTCAGCAGATCTTTAAAAATAAACACACATACCTTTTTTTGAGATGCATAATATTTTGGTATTACTTCAATTTGCACACTTCAAATATGTATGCAAGTACTGTGAATGACATTTTGAAGGCTAAAGCATTATTCTTTATTCATCTTAGTATTTTTTCCTTATTTCATTAATAGTATTTCTTAAACAGCTTCCTGTTCAATTTATTTTACTCAAACCATGATGGTAAGACACATTCAGTACAAGAAAACATATATACAGTAACATTTACATACAATAGCATATGAGCCAAACAGAAAGAAAATCAGGTGGAAAGACAATATGAAGGATTTTTAATTTTAACATGCATAAATTTCTTAGAAATACAGAATCCCTAGCAGAAATAAGTTCAGAAAATGATTTAGTGTGGGACAGAGCAGTATTCTATATGTAAGAATGCGTTGCTTTTTACGACAGTGACTATGAACTTCCTGTTTACTGACCTTGCTGCCCACACGGACCGTTCGTGACTTGAAGGTCGTCCACACTGATGTCACCTAGATTTCCATTCCCCCTCGTCGCCTCAATGACAATCTACCATTTAACAAAAAAAAAAAGTTTTTGATTTAGTTATTTACATAAATAATAAATATCACGTAAATTATCTTTTATTAGGAGATACATTGGAGGTGCAAAACTTTGCTAAATTGATGTGTGATAAAAGTTATTGTTTTATATTGTCAAATCTAAAAATCATTGAAAATAAATTTACATGATATTTAGATTTCTATGGGTTTTTTTTTTATTCAATTAAGGGTGAACAGGAAAATGATATTATTTGGCAATTATCAATGTCACTGCCATCGTCACAAACCATGGCTTATTGTTTTCATTCCTTTCCATGAATATTGTAGCACGCAGCCAACAATGTGTGAAATAAAAACAAAAACCCATGGTTTGCAACGATGTGTCAATGCAGGATTTGTGGAAAATAAAACGAATTTTGATGCTCAAACATTTCAAAAATTTTCAAGTTCTCTTCTTCATCCAATCAAATTATCCCCTAAAAAGAGTACCATTGTTGAGTCTGCATTTTGTTACTAATGTTGTACACACACCTGGGTATTCGCCGAGTTAGCGTTACTCCGGAGGTTGATGGTTCCGCTTTTCCATCGATTCCCTTTGTTGCCATTTCTTCTCCAGATTGGTCTCCCTAGAACGCCATTCTTCTTGAGGTAGACATTTAAGTACCCAACATTAGGTCCATACATGTGATACCAGAGACTCAGGCACTTGGTCTGTCCTCTGTTTATACTGAAGCTGGGACTCTGAATCTGGGCTTTGGAACCTTGGGATCCTGCATTCGTCTCCAGGTAGATGTAATACCCCTCTACAATAAAACCATTAACTTTATTTCTAGTACAGAAATATCTAATCTGCTCAAGCTTCCAGAAGATACTGATCAATGTGATATCATTTATTACACAACTATGCAAGATATAAAAGAAAATTACATTTGGTAACTTATAATCAGCTGGTAAAAAATGCTGGGTTGCATAACAGACATGTAATTCTATTATTAGATTCAATGAAGCTAACTTAATTTCTAGCTAAAATTTCATTAAAATAATGTCTACAGAAGCTGTGCCATATTGCTCTTGAGGCAACAACTCTGTTGAGAAAGTCATGCAAGAACCCCGATATCTAAATTTGTGTTATGTTTAGACAAACACAAACTTCCACCAAATTAGTGTCTCTGTATCTGTTAATGCCACTGATTTATCAAGACTAAAAATAACCCTGTAATTTCTCTCAAACACATTGTCAAAATGTTTTAAAAAATCATTTTGCATATAAGTCCAAGAAGTTTGATTAAACCAAATAAGAATGCGGCCAGTAAATAGCTCTTTAGAGCTAATGTTTCTTGTACTACATGTACATGTCCAACTTTAAATAATTTATAAAAATTATTTGATTTCATCAAAGTTCTGAAATTTGTAAACTACAATCTGGGCTAAAGAATCCCTGAGTTTCTTACTGCCGCTTGTGTGGTCCGCTGAGGGGCCGGTTCCACTGGTCCCCGTAGTCCCGCGATTCAGACTCCATAACATGTTTCCTGTTGCCTTTACGTTGGTCCATTGGCAGAGATTATTTCCATCAAAGTTACAAGCCAAATTCTGTCCCCGCGCAGCTAAAGAGGTTAAATAAAAAGAGAAATTAAAGAGATGTGCATGTATAAAGGTTATTATTATTTCATAAAGTAAAATCTAACATTTGTTTACGGACCAACAATTTTAACCTCAAATTCTGTTTCATGTATGAATAGTAAAAGTAATTTTTTTTTTTTAAATAATGATAAGTCCTTAGATTTAACTTGTGAAATATATCCATCAGTTTTTGTGTTTGTTATATATATTGCCCAGCAAGACTAGGCCTAGTGCTCTTTAATTAATTTCTTCAGTGACAAAATCAGATGAATTATAGCTTAAAGGTTTACACAGAAAATGAACCAATATTATAAAAGCATTTGGTCAGGATTTTCAATCCCAACGGAACAATCAATTCTCCGCTAGCACATTTAAGACCAAGGCCATAACCTGGGGGGGGGGGGGGGGGGGTGGGGGGGGGGGGGGGCACTGGCACTGGGTGCATAAATCCGAGATCCTCTGACTCTATACCCCGTTAAATTGTGACATGTGCAAGTCCCACCATTTTAAAATTAACCAGGACTCCCTATTGCAGTGCCCATCCTAGCATGGACCAATGCCTAAAGCAGCTTTAGGACTTAATGAAAATGCTGAAACCTCTCAGCTTCCGGGGGATTTGTCCCCTGGACCCCGGCCAGCCCCGGGCTAGCTGGGGGCCTAGGATTTGATTTGAAAGGGGCCGGGGCTCTGTAAAGTTCTTGAAACAATTAGACAAATGTCAGCAAATCACTCGTGATATTTTTTTATTGTTTTAAAATGCTGTAGCACTGCTGTTGAACTGTTTTAGACAAAATATACAACTACCTTCTGCCCATGGGGTTTGATTGGGTGGCGCCAGTTTGTCTAAATCTCGATCCCGATTTAATAAGATAAACCTTTTTGTCTTAGAAGTATGTATTTAGGCATTTGCAATTTTCAGCGTGTAAACAATTAAATCAAAGCTATTTATTTGCTGAAAACACAAAAAAAAAAATAGAAAAAAACAAACAAAAACACACACACACACAACCGAAAAAAGGGAAAAAAAGATAAGAAAAACAACAACATTACAACAAACAAACACCCCCCCCCCCCAAAAAAGGGGAAAAAAAATAAAAAAAAAAAAAAAAAAAAAAACAAAAAACACACCCCCCCCCCCATAAAAGGAGAAAGAATATAAAAAAAAAAAAAGAAAGAAAGAAAAAAAGGTCAATGCTAACGGTGAACTCCCGATTTTCAGAGAAAAAAAAATCTTTGATTTTAATCTTTGGAACTGTGTAGGATTAGAACTGTTAGCCTTAAGTAGTATATAGAATATCAAATAATTATTTTTATGGTTTATCTATTCATTCATTCGCTAATTGGTACCCTGGCTATGTTTAACCCTTTCAACGGTTGGGGTTATACTCGACAATTTTTTTTAATTTATTTACATTCCAATTCGGGGTCGTTTTGAGCATATTAAGTATACATCATTATCAAACAGTGTATAATAATTATCAAGCAGTGCATACATAATCAAATACAAGGATGAAATGTACATGCACCGTGATATGTGATTATGTATACGGTTCACTGATCATTTTGAAACATGGTTCAGAAGTTAAAATATTAGCTAAAATGTGCAATACTTGGTATACATATACTAGAGAATTTAAAAATAAGTACCACTTCACGGCTTGTTGTACTGTGATGTAAAACATTCACAGAGAGAGAGAGAGAGAGAGAGAGAGAAGGAGAAGAAGAGAGAGAGAAGAGAGAGAGAGAGAGAGAGAGAGAGAGAGAGTATGTTCCCCTAGATTGCAACAGATACCATAGGACGGAGGGATCCGTATTTTTATAAATGCGTTTGTGTTTGTTTAATCTAATACTTTATTTCAAAATAATATCGTAATGTTCGTTGGTAGTTTGCAGTGGCGAATGCACTGGTGTTACGGGGGGGGGGGGGGGGGGGGGGCTCACACGTACGTACTTCTTTGGGTTAAGTATTTTTTTAAATGGTCATTCTTCAACATTTCTGGATCATCACCCACCCACCAATTCCCCTTCTTAGGTAGAAAGGTATAAATTTGGGGTCGCAACTCCCACCCCCACCCCCATGTCTCCCTTCCTTGAGAAAAAGATGGAACTGTCACTGCATGATTTGGATTTTTCAATAAGTTGACTAATTGATTGATCAAATTTACCGCGATTAATGTGTTGTACAATAATATTATACTGGACTTGATGATAATTAACTGTAGTAATTTGGACTTTGCTTATTTTACGACTACTAGCTAACAAAGTCTACAATCTCGTCGCCTGGTATATTTGCGAGAGAGGTTCTTGATGAGTGAGGACACCGGAACATCCAATGGAGACCCAATTTAATAAGATGAACCTTTTTGTCTTACAAGTATGTATTTAGGTAAAAATGTACATACGATACACCTTTTTTAAAACAACGAAATATGCGGATTTTGGTGATGGGTTTTATTTATATTATTTAGGGGTGGGTTTTATTTACATAATTTATTATTTGGGAGCAAATAATATAATATTTAGTTCATTATCTGACAACCGAGCCCCTGTGTGGGTAACCACATTATCCTCGCACAGACAACCACTGCCGAACCTATAAGACTGTTCTTGAAGTACACACACCATTTAATTAATTATAAAGTAAATTAAATCATTGGTGAAGATGTTGCTCCCAAAACCAAAACCAAATGTAAATTAATTTTAATAATTAACAATTACACACAAATTATGACAATTTAAACGATACCTGGTAACCCAGCCGCCAGGAGGCAGAAGGTTATAACGAAATTCTGCATCTAAATATCTCCAGTCAGTGTTGGCTGCTTTTCTTCCTGTCAAACAAATTTTCATAAATATCCAGGAAAAAATGAAGTGGCAGGCGAACCTGCCGATGGAGATATGACTGCTGCAGTCTGTGATAACGGTATATACTCCCCTTAGCTTGGACGGGTGTTATCTAGGTAGGGGTACAGACACGAACGAGCAAAGTCTGTGTGTGAAAGATAAAAACTTTTCGTTTTATTTTCTTGTATAATCCTACAGCCGCATAATATGTACAAACATTGTTTTACACACTGCGACGCAAGAATCACGAATCGAATTTTATTGATTACATTCATTTATTTGTGGGGGGGGGGGGTGAATGTGACATTTGAATGACATAGGAAAAGGTTGGTTTGCTAACCGCTTTCACAAGTTCACCTCATATGTAACATGCACCGTGTCACTGATACCGAGACAGTGGGTACCGGTGCATCGTCCCGAGAACAGCACTGGAAGGTAATAGTGCATATAGAATTCACAACAGGACAGCGCCACAATCTTTGATTTACCAGTTCGCTTTGAATACTAACAAAACAAACACAAACACAAACAAACAGAAACCCAACTAAAAACTCCAACCCACCTACCCCTAAAAAACAATCAAAATCTATAGTAGTTTATAAAATTCACAACATGACAGCACCTTCATCTTTGATTTACCGGTTCGTTTTGAATAAAAATCAAAACAAACCCAAACAAACAAACAAAAATCCAACCCAATCCACCCCCACCCCCCAAAAACAACAACAACAAACAAGAAAAAAAAATTACACATTCGCGGATCGTCCATATATTTTTCCGCCGGATTTGGGATGGGTGTGGAGGTGGAAGGAGGTTAGGGGTTATTCCGAAGTTCCCACATTCAGTATTTTATTTTATGTAACCAACACTGCGTATATAATATAGTGGTAAGCAGCAAAGTGGTGGCATACAATTATGCAGTTTGGATTGTGAATATGTTCCCCGGGGGTTGAAATTTCATCTGATCATCGAAGTTTCATTATTAGCATGTTTTGTCGATTTTTCTAAAGCTTTCGACACTCTAATGGAACTGCACTTTTATATAAAATCAATAAGAAAGGCATTGGAGGAATTTTTTTGAAACTTTTGCATAACATGTATACCAACAATTTTATTCATGTAAAAATAACAATCAAATTAGTGAGGCATATTTTGGCTAATAGAGGAGTCAATCAAGGTGATAATTTAAGTCCCACATTGTTCAATATTTTTATTGATGCACTTTGTTGATTATTTTACCAATGAGAATACAGACCCTGCTCATATGGACTCAATGCCTATCAATCAAATGTTTTTTGCTGATGATCTTATTCTTGTGTCAGAGTCACCCCAGGGCTTACAGAACTGTATAGATATATTGAGTAAATATTGCTTTGATTGGAAACTTTGTGTAAATATGGACAAGACCAAGGTGATGATTTTTCTCAAAATAATTTAAGCGAAAGCTCATATGGCTTCTATTACAACCATAATATTATAGAAATTGTAAACCAATATAAATATTTTTGG
>CAJDSM010014346.1:9709-20573 GCA_903981925.1 Ostrea lurida
GCACCCGAATTGTTAACCATGTAAATATTCAAAAAGTCACCCCTGCCTGTAAACATGTAAATATCAAAATGTCAACCCGACGTATAACACTGTAAAACATCAAAACTGCACCCGACTGATAACATGTAAATATCAAAATGTCCACCCGATTGATAACATAGTACATAGTAAACATCAAAAGCACCAAAATGTACAATAGTGTAGACATCAAAAAATCGTCACCCGACGGTAACATGTACATCTCAAAATGTCGAACCCGACTGTATAACCATGTACATCTCAAAATGTCACCCGACTGTTACAGCATGCAACATCTAAATTCACCTACTGATAGCATGTAAATATCAACAATGTCACCAGACTGTATAACAGTGTAAACATCGAGCAAATGTCACCCGACTGTAATAACTCTGTAAATGATCAAAATGTCACCCGACTGTAAACATGTAAATATCAAAAATGTCACCCGATTGTTTACATTATGTAGCATGTAAACATCAAAAATGTCACCAAAAACGGTACAATATTGTAGACATCAGAAAAGTCTCCCATTGTATAACCATGTTACATGTAACATCAAAATGCACCCTACTGTATAACATGTAAATATCAAGAATGTCACCCCTGCTGTATAACATGTAAATATCAAAAATGTCACCCGGACTGCTATAACATATCCACCCAGCTGTAGTAACATGTTAAATATCAAAATGTTTCCGTGTCAATTGGCTGATATCAAAACACAGGAATAGTAGAAATCAAAATCAAAAGTTTCGAGAGAACTAGATTTGAAAAAAATGTAGTATAACCATTTTTTAACATTTTGTTTACGCTTTCAATTTTTTGAGTTGATAAAAGTCATTGTCCTGTGTTGGCCTTAAATGGTCTGCGTTGTTCAACAGCAATTATATGGGATTATGTACTATATTTTTTGACGGCGAAACTTTAGTTTGGCGGCTGTGCTCAACATCCGGCTTTTACTAGGCTGACAGACTCGGCAAATTGATTTAGGTAAGGAGTCCGGCTAATTAAAGAATACATATGATTAATAAGATTGTAAATAACACCAAGTAGTTTTATACAATGCATATGTCCCATAAATACTGCTTGTATCATTTCATGTAAATAATATTGTTAATTATTTTGTTGTATTAGGGGTAGTATATGTGACGATCAATTTGTGAGCTTGTAGGTTACTTGTAGAACAGATGCTGTATATACCAGTACAAACAAATCTGTGAGATGGGGACAATTTTATAT
This sequence comes from Ostrea lurida, assembly GCA_903981925.1. Classification (NCBI taxonomy): domain Eukaryota; kingdom Metazoa; phylum Mollusca; class Bivalvia; order Ostreida; family Ostreidae; genus Ostrea; species Ostrea lurida. The sequence continues at coordinate 10,970 of CAJDSM010014346.1, forward strand.
ATTAGAGTGTTGTATAATATACGACCAAATTTGTGAGCTGTGGCGGTAATTTTGTATATTAGGTGTTGTTAAATACGACCAAATTTGTAGGTATTTTGTGGGGTATTTGTAAAGGGGTCTGTTATATACGATCAAACATGTGAGCTGTGAGTTATTATATATTAGATGTTGTATATACAAAAAGGCGAAGTGAACATGTGTCAAACGTAATTCAAACCTGCGAGATGTGAAAGTATTTGTTGTGTTACTAGTACCACAAGATTGTTAGACTTTTGTTTATTAATTATAGTATAATATGAACATTACTGATTATATACAGTTACCCAATATTCTTTAAACTTGAAAATGGCTAGGCTTTAAGAGGATCACAAGCAGAGATCACACTAAGCCTATAAACAGACACCACACAAGATAAAAAGCTGTAGTCAGTGATTTGCAGTGAATGTTATTTGTGGGGTCAGTGATCCGAATTATCCGCGGCGGAGGATTAGCATATGTGCGGACATTCAATGGCGGGCTGACAGTGTGCGATTGTGTCTGTCAAAGCTCGTCAGACGGATTGATTTTTTGTCTAATACCTGAATGGAACGGGTCGCGATCCTATTCATTTGCCGGGGCGCTTGCTAGCCAGAATTCGACGGCATGCTTCCATAAACACATATCACGGGTCGGAAAGAGCATGCATCAAGATTAGTCAATATATCCAATGTATATTTTCACAATTTTTGTTTACTTGCACCCATAGGTTTTTTCACCAACTTATTCCGAAGATGACGAGAGAGAAATAAAAAATTTTGATTTTCAATCACAATCTGATTTCTTTTAAGTACATACATTTGCTTCGATGAACTAATATTCTGCTAAAAGCTAACATATGCATAATCTATTGTTTGACGATTTAAAAATCAAACCTTTAATCTTCTCTTTAATGTTGTTTTAACCACATTTAGTCCAATTCCAAAGCATTCTGACAACCGCCCATAAATTCATCTGGTTGGATTTCGTGGACCCGTTCATTTGTGTTCTTTAACATAGCTTCCTCCGATAAGGGGGGGAAGGCCCCAGTCCGCCATTTGTTTATTCACTTGATTAGCGAAACACGCAACGACTTGTCATAGTTTTTTACAATAGCAATGTTAAAAACGCTTAATTAATTGTTCTTTGACCGAAAACTTACTTGTGGATGACTGAATGACGGGTCTGTCACAAAACGACCGTAGTTATGGTGTTTTTGTTGAACACGGATAACCCCGGTGGATCGTCTTTCCTGAGGTTTTTTAGCTCCAATAGCAGGAGCGACAGCCGCAAACAAATTCCGAAACAACTGAGACGCAAGAAGTGTACGTACATACAAACACGGGGTTACACAAAATAAAGATCGTAACAACCTTGAAAATCGTGACACTATCTGTCGAGTATCTCTCAAAGAATCTTCAACAGACAGAACACTAACGCACACCTGATACAAATGATATATTATCCATAATATACAATAAAAATATCACAAAGGCGATTGAGTATACCGACTTAGTTTCTGTGCTTGTAATGAGACACCTGAAGAATTGCAGGACGCAACCGATTTTCTGTTATATCATTATGTATTTCTATTAGTATTATTCATTACATTATATATAATTAATAGTTATTATATTATATTAATTATAAGCATATCATATTAATGATTTATATAATGGTTAACCTTGGTTTAAAGCACTGCACTTTTCTGTTTGTGTTATAATTGAATTGCTAAGCCGTCTACATGACGTTTAAAGTCATCACTTAAGCTCAGCGTGGTACGAAACCTATAATTTTCGTCGCAATTGCTCCCCATTGCTGTTGCTAATTGCCTCTAACGATAAACGGTCCGAGTTTTTTATTTAACGTGGGGCCCCTCACGAACCACGAGGCTGCTCCTCAGCTGTTTTGCCGTTTAACTTTTATCACTAGAAAAACACTAATGTACGCTTCTCTCAAAATCTCATTAATGCACGGAGTATTCTTTTTCGTTAATTTTTGGCATAATCTCGTTTGAGAAGATCGTTACTCAGTGATGAAGTAAGCGATTATATGCAGTGATATTCCAAGGCAGGGCCCGAACAGGAATTCCATTGGGTGCACAAGCCAAGGCAAGGGTCTTTGAGCTCCTTTAACCTCCCCAATGTCTAGGCTAGCCTGGTAGGGGTCAGGCGAAGCCCCCGTAAGCGAAAAGATTTTAACATTTTCATGGATCTGGGAGGGCCACAGTGGGTCCCAAAACGGGCCTTTAGTAGGGGGTCCAGGGGGCGAATTCGCCGGAAGTTGAGAGGTTTGGCATTTTCATTTTGAAATGGGGGTGCATTGCACCCAGTGCACCGCCGTCCCCTGATTACGGCCTTGCAACGGTCACAAAGCCAGGCAGGCGAAGGTTATTATATTCCTGCAGGTCAACAGGATTTTGGTTTCAAGTCTCAAAATCACGATGGCACACGAGGGGGGACCCAATGTTTTAACAATTCTAATATACATAGGTATGCATGGGTACAGAAAAACAAATGACTTTAACAGCATTCGTCATGGTTATGTCGATTACGATGCGTTGATGCATTTTTGAGAAGAAATGCTAAGCATCTGGCGAAATTAATATCGTTAGGAACTCTTCAAAATATTAATGAAGGTATGTTAAGTCCTAGTGTTTTATTGCCAAATCGCATGTACTCATGGAGGAAATATCTTATCAACCAGCATTGAGTTGTCAGTTTAATTTAATACCCTTTAAAATAGTTATACAATCAGTATATCATTTTATAATTTTGAACGTTGTGTTAAGATTTCAGTCAATAATCCAGTTTCGATTTTACACAGCTGTGAACGAGATCAAACCTTAACATAAAGAGGTTGTTGAGACTAATGGACTAGGAGAAGATCATTAATTATATTACAAACCATCCCAGAAGGATTTTTTTTTATATATTTAAGTTGCAACACCGTGTGGATGTGAGATATGGAAAACGTACATGGGAAAATAAAATAATGACTTTATCATTTACGATTTTATGTTATTTTATATTTTGGCAATACGATATGAAAAGGTAGGTTTAGGGCAATTCAGAGATGAGTTCGTGGGCGCGTTTCGACCCTGTCATAAAGTGTACGTCACAGAAACGTTGTCTCGACCTCATCATATCCGTACGTCCACAGAATCGGCCCCCCGTCAGTGTGACAGGACACACCTTCGTTGGTTCGGAAATTTTGCCCAAAATATATAAGGTCCCTCTTGCAATCAAAACGATGTTGTGTAACTGAACTAAGCGACTAGGTCTTGTCATAATCTTCTGAGGAGTCTTCTAAACATAACACATGGCGAAACAGTTAAACGGGGAACCACTACATTCAAAAATATCGCTTGTTTATGTTCTATCAGTTCCTGTATATTAGGGTTTATGAATGCTTAAAGATCAAGTGGTCATCATAATCTGAACTCTTATACAAGAAAACCTTCCGACATTTTTTGTTTTTTTTTTTTTTTTTCTCATAAAAAAAGTCCAATTTCCACCACCACGATTCCCTGTGAGGTCTTGTTTTCATTTGCTTCTTCATCTGTAAGTCCTGTTATAAAATTTGCACAGTGAAAAGGTATCGTTTTTGTAACAGGTTGTTACGAGATGCAACGTTTCAAAACATTGGTTTTAGGAAAACTCTCAGCCAAAAACCAAAGAGATTTCAGTGGCAAAGTATTGCAATTGCATCGACATGTCCTATTGGGTTACCCGCTGTACTGAGATCGGATATTATCCGTTATAACTAGTCATCACAGTATTTTGAAACTACTGGATATAGCTGACTTGACTGTACGTGAACTTTACAATCTGTTCAATGCACCGGAGCGCGAACAAGGACAGACGAGTCTCCTTCAATCGCTACCGAAACGCGAGTGTGCGTGTGTACCAAATACGTAGTAGGCCTAAGTTCTATAACGGAGTAAATATCGATCTGCACCAGTACATCGGGAATACCCTCTCTAATAGGATGTAGATGCATTCGCATACATTTTGCCACTGAAATCTCTTTGCGTTATTGGCTTGAGAGTAAAAAACACTATGTTTTGACGTTGCATCTCTGTTAAAAACCTTCAAACATACTTTTCACTGTGCAAATTTATAAACAGACTTACAGATGATGAAAGCAAATGAAAAACAAGCACCTCTCGACAGGGAAGTGTGGGTGCGATTTTGACCTAAAATGTCGAAGGTTTTCCTTGTATAATTCAGATGATGAAGTGACACTTGATCTTTAAGCATTTCATAACACCCTATATACAGGAAATCTGATAGAACCATAAACAAGCGATATTTTTGAATTGTAGTGTTTCCCGATATTAAAACTTGTTTCGCCATGTGTTATGTATATAGAATGAACTCCATCAGGAAGATTATGACAAGACCAGTCCTTAAGTTAAGGTTTACAACCAGTCGTTTTGATTGCAAAAGGACCCTTATATTCTGGGCCAAATTTTTCCGAACACGAAGGTTTGTCTGTCAACGACTGACGGGGGCGTTCTGTGACGACGGATATGATAGGTCGACACGTCTGTGACGTACACTTATGACGAGGGCGAAAACGGCGCCCATCGAACCTCATTCTTGGATTGCACCTAACATCAACCTTATATTGATGCAAAAATATAAATAATCATAAAATCGAATGATAAAAAGTACATGTATTGTATTTTCCCACGTTGTTTCGATATTCACATCACACGCTGTTACGGGCCAAACTTAATATATTAAAAAAACAAATCCCTTTGGGATGGTATGTAATCATAATTATGGATCTTCTCCATCATCTAGTCTCAACAACTCTCATCCGTTAAGGGTTTGGATCTCGTTCACAGCTTGTGATAAAATCGAACATGATGCATTGACTGAAAATCCATAGACACCCAACGTTCCAAATATTATCAAAATATTACGACGTATAACTAAATTTACAAGGTATTAATTAAAATACTGACAACCAATGCTGGTTGAAGGAAGAATTTGCTCCATGAGATGAATAACTGCGATTATGGCAATAAAACACTTATGACTTTAAACATTACTTCCATTAATATTTTGAAGAGTTCTCCTAACGGATATTAATTGCAATGCTTAGCATTTCTTCTCAAAAATGCATCAAACGCATCGTTAAATCGAAAATAACCATGTAGATAATGCTGTCTAAAGTCATTTCTGTTTCTTTCGTGTACCATGCATACCATATGTTATAATTAGAGAACTGTATATTGTCCTCGTGTGCCCATAGTGATTTTGTACTGACTGAAACCAAAATCCTGTTGGACCTGCGCTAGGAATATTAATTAACCTCTGCCTGGCCTGGTGCTTGAGGTACCTTGCAAGGGCCGGCGTATCAGGGAGGGGCTGCACTGGGGTGCAAGTGCACCCCCATTTACAAAATGAAAGCGGCAAAACCTCTCAACTTCCGGGGATTCGCCCCCTGAGACCCCGCTACTAAGGCCCGTTTTGACCCACTGTGGGCCTCCAGATCCCATGAAAATGTTCAAAAATCTTTGCAGCTTAGGTGGCTTCTCCCCCTGGACCCTCTAACCAGGAGGCTTAGCTTAGACTATCTGGGATGGTTAAAGGACGCTCAAAGATGCCTTGCCTATTGCACCCCCAATGGAAATTCCTGGTTACGCCCTGCCTTGGAATATTCACGATCATATCGCTATACTCCATCATGATTAAACGATCATTACTCAAAACAATTATAGCCAAAAAAATTAACGATATATATGATACTTCCGTGCATTGAATGAGATTTGAGGAGAGCGTCTACATTAGACGTGTTTTTCTAGGCATGAAAAGTTAACGGCAAAACAGCTGGGAAAAGCCCGTGTGTTCGTGAGGGTTGCCCACGTTGGAAATAAAACTCGACCGTTAATCGAAGAGGCAATTAGCAAAGCAGCAGGATGGGGAGCTAATTGCGACGAACAAATGTATCATAGGTTTCGTACCACGCTGAGCTTAAGTGATGACATTTAACGTCATGTACGACGGCTCAGCAATTCAATTATATACACAAACCCAGAAAAGTGCAGTGTTTAAACCCAAGGTTAACATTTGTATATAATACTCAATTAATATGATATGCCTAAATAACTAAATATAATAATATATATAATATAATGTAACATCGTAATAAAACTAATAGAGAGATACATGACATGATTATAACAGAATCGTGATCCTGCAAATAATTCTCAGGTCTCCATTATCAAGCACAGAAACTAGTCGAGATACTCAATCGCCTTTGTTGATAATTTTATACTTGTATAATTATGGATTATTATTATCAGTTTGTATCAGGTGTGCAGTTATGTTCTGTCTGTTGTAAATTCTTGTGAGAGATTAACTCGACAAAGTGTCGACGATTTCAAGGATTGATTACGATCTTATCATTTGGGTAACCCCCGTGTTTGTTAATGCTACAACGTCACCACTTCTTGCGCCTCATGTGTCAATTGTCTGTGCGCTGTTCGCTCTGCTATGAGCTAAAAACAAAAACCTCAGAGAAGACGGGATCCACCGGGGTTATCCTGTTTCAACAACCCCAACTCACGTCGTTACTGTGTGACAGACCCGTCATTCAGTCCATCCACTAAGTAAGTTTCTCCGGTCAAAGAACCAAATTAATTAAGCGTTTAATTGTATGTAAAAAACTATGGACAAGTCGTGTGTTCGCTAATCAAGTGAATAAACAAATGGCGGACTGGGCTCCACCCTTATCGAGGAAGCTAGTTGTAAGCAACACAAATGAAGTGGTCACGAAAATCCAACAGAATGATTTATGGGTTCAGAACATGTTGGAATTTTGACTAAATCGTGGTATAAACAACATTCTTAAACGCAGAAGATTTAAAGTTGATTTTTAAATCGTCAAACAATAGATTATGCATATGTTAGCCTTTTAGCAGAATATTAGTTCAATTCGAAGCAAATGTATGTACTTCCAAAGAAATAATCAATTGTGATTGAAATCAAAGATTTTTATTTCTCTCTCTCATCTTCCGGAATTAACAATTGCTTGAAAAAAACCTATTGGGTTTGCAGTTAAACAAAAATTTGTGGAAAATATACACTTGGATATATATTGACAATCTTGAACTGCATGTCATTCGAACCGTGAATGTGGCTTCATGGAAGCATGCCGCGAAATTCTGGCTAGCAAGCGGCCCGGCACAATGGAATAGATATCGCGGACCCCGCCATTCAGGTTTAGAAGAAAAATCAATCCGTCTGACGAACGCTTGGACAGACACAATCGCACACTGTCAGCCGCCATTCGATATTGTCCCGGAATATGCTAATCCTTCCGCCCAGCCGGATAATTCCGGATTCACTGACCGAAAAGAATCATACCACTGCAAAATCACTGATACAGGCATTTTTATCTTGGTGGGTGTCTTCTGTTTATAGGCTTAGTGTGTTCTTCTCTTTATCCTCTATAAGCTACGCCCATTTCAAGTTCTAAGATATTGGGTAAGACTGTATATGTCATCAGTAAATTTCATATATACTATCATCTAATAAACAAAATACCTAACCAACTGTAGAATAGGTAACCACAACAAAACTTCACATCGGCGCAGGGTGTGGTGGATTACGTTTGCACAACAATTTGTTTACATTCGCCTTTTGATTATACAACATCTATCATATAAAATAACTGCACAGCTCACATGTTTGAGTCGGAGATAACAACCCCTTTACAAAAATCACCCCACAAAATACCGCACCAAGACTGTGCGTATTTACAACACTAATATACAAAATACCACAAGCTCACAAATTTGTCGTATATAAACAACATCTAATATATCAAAATTCCCACCATCCACAATCTTGTTGTCACGTGTATATACAGCAAATCTTTTCTACAAAGTAACCTACAGCTTCACAAACATTGAATCGTAAAATATACTAACCTAATACACAAAATAATTAACAATATATTTAATGAAATTGATACAAACAGTATTTAATGGGAACATATGCATGTTATATCAAAGACTACTTGTGTTGATTTACAATCTTATTATGTAATCATATGTTATGCTTTAATTAGCCGGCACTCCTTACCATCTAAGATCGAATTTGCCGAATCGGTCCAGCCTAGTAACAGCCGAGATGTTGACCGCACAGCCGGCCCAAACTAAATTTAGCGCACAGTCAAAATAGTACATAATCCCAATGATATCTGCTGTTGAAACAGAACCCAGATTTAAGCCAACACAGACAATGACATTTTGGTATCAACCCTTAAAAAAATCTGAAAGCAAACAAAATGTTAAAAATGGTTTTATACTTACCAATTTCTTTTTCAAAATCTAGTTCTCCCATCGAAACTTATTGATTTTTTGATTTTCTACTATTCCTGTTCTTGGATATCAAGCCAATTTTGTCACAGCAGAACATCTTGATATTAATGTTATACAGCTGCGCGTGATATTTCATACAGTCGGGTGACATTTTGATATACATGTTATAACAGGCAGTGGTGACATTTTGATATTACATGTTATACAGTTAGCGGTGGACATTTGATTGTTACATCGTAACAATGTTATACAATGAGGAGAACATTTTTGATGCAGTCTACCATATTGTACATTTCTGGTGACATTTTGATGTACATGCTACATATGTTATACAACGGGTGACATTTTTGATATTTACATGTTATACAGTCGGGTGACATGTTTGATATTTACAAGTTATACAGTCGGTGTCGGACATTTTCTGAAGTTTACATGCTATTCAGTCTGGTGAATTTGATATTTACATGCTATACAGTAGGTGACATTTAGATGTTTACCAGCTGTACAGTCGGGTAGACATTTGAGAATTACATCTGTCTATACAGTCGGGTTGACATTTGAGAATGTACATGTTATACAGTCCGGTGACAATTTTTGATGTTACAATTTGTTTTCTACAGTTTTGGTACATTTTGAGGTTTACCATGCACATATGTATACAATCGGGTTGACATTCTTGATATTTACATTGTATACAGTCGGTGACATTTTATGTTTACATGTATACAGTCGGGTGACATTTTGATACTTTAACATGTATACAGCAGGGGTGACTTTTGATATTTACAGTATACAGTATCGGGTCAGTTTGACTACTTACATGCTATACACTAGGCGGGTGAATTTAGAGTGATTTACATGCTGTACAGTCAGGGGACATTTTGATATGTAAATCGGGTGAGTTAGTCGGTGATGACAGCAGACGTACACTGTAATATTTTATTTCTGTGAAACGATTAAATGACTTCGTCAGCTGCTGACACCATTTAGATCTGTAGGCACAATGGATATGTGGAATAACTCGAATAATTCAAGTCCTACTCGACAACATTTTCTCCATCGCCAAGGCTAAATGGGGTGACTGGAGTGAGCGGAATATTACGACTGGATTATTCGGCATCATGGCGCAAGTACCAGTCACAGAACGACACAACGATAAACTACTACCGGTCAATCTTCAACCAAAAACAATCAAAAATCCACCCCATGTACATCTCAAAATGTCACCCGACTGTACAGCATGTAAAC
>CAJDSM010014346.1:21490-32335 GCA_903981925.1 Ostrea lurida
AACAGATGCTGTATATACACGTACAAACAAATCTGTGAGATGTGGGCAATTTTATATATTAGATGTTGTATATATATACGACCAAATTTGTGAGCTGTGGGGTATTTTGTATATTAGGTGTTGTAAATACGACCAAATTTGTGAGGTATTTTGTGGGGTATTTTGTAAAGGGGTTGTATATACGATCAAACATGTGAGCTGTGAGTTATTTTATATATTAGATGTTGTATATACAAAAAGGCGAAGTTAACATTGTGTCAAACGTAATCATAACCTGCGAGATGTGAAGTATTTGTTGTGTTACTATGTACCTACAAGTTGTTAGGTATTTTGTTTATTAGATATAGTATATATGAACATTTACTGATATATATACAGTCTACCCAATATCTTAAACTTGAAATGGCTAGCTTATAGAGGATCACAAGCAGAGACACACTAAGCCTATAAACAGACACCACACAAGATAAAAAGCTGTATCAGTGATTTGCAGTGAATGTTTTTTGGGTCAGTGAATCCGGAATTATCCGCGGGCGGAGGATTAGCATATTCCGGACAATATCAATGGCGGGCTGACAGTGTGCGATTGTGTCTGTCAAAGCTTCGTCAGACGGATTGATTTTTTTCTAATACCTGAATGACGGGTCCGCGATCCTATTCATTGTGCCGGGCCGCTTGCTAGCCAGAATTTCGCGGCATGCTTCCATAACCACATATCACGGGTTCGAAAGACATGCATCAAGATTAGTCAATATATATCCAATGTATATTTTCACAATTTTTGTTAACTGCAACCCAATAGGTTTTTTTCACCAATTTATTCCGGAAGATGACGAGAGAGAAATAAAAAATCTTTGATTTTCAATCACAATTGATTTTCTTTTAAGTACATACATTTGCTTCGATGAACTAATATTCTGCTAAATGCTAACATATACAAAATCTATTGTTTGACGATTTAAAAATCAACTTTAATCTTCTCTTTAAATGTTGTTTATACCACATTTAGTCAAATTCCAAACATTTCTGGACGCCCATAAATCATCTGTTGGATTTCGTGACCCTTCATTTGTGTTCCCTAATTAGCTCTCCTCTCGATAAGGGTGGAGCCCAGTCCGCCATTTGTTTATCCACTTGATTAGCGAACACCAACGACTTGTCATAGTTTTTACATACAATTTAAACGCTTAATTAATTGTTCTTTGACCGAAAACTTACTTAGTGGATGGACTGAATGACGGGCCCGTCACACAGAACGACCGTAGTTATGGGGTTGTTTGAACACGGATAACCCCGGTGGATCGTCTTCCTGAGGTTTTGTTTTAGCTCAATAGCAGAGCGACAGCGCAAACAAATTCCGACACAATGAGCGCAAGAAGTGGTGACGTTACATAACAAACACGGGTTACAAAAATAAAGATCGTAATCAATCCTTGAAAATCGTGACACTTCTGTCGAGTTATCTCTCAAAGAATCTTCAACAGACAGAACACTAACTGCACACCTGATACAAATGATATATATTCCATAATTATACAATAAAAATATCACAAAAGGCGATTGAGTATACTCGACTAGTTTCTGTGCTTGTAATGGATACACCTGAAGAATTGCAGGACTCAACCGATTCTGTTATATCATTATGTATTTCTATTAGTATTATTACATTACATTATATTACATAGTATTATAATAATATTATCATATTATATTATTATAGCATATCATATTAATAATATTATATACAATGTTAACCTTGGTTTAAACACTGCACTTTTCTGTTTGTGTATTTGAATTGCTAAGCCGTCTACATGACGTTAAAGTCATCACTAAGCTCAGCGTGGTACGAAACCTATATATTTTCGTCGACAATTAGCTCCCCATTGCTGCTTTGCTAATTGCCTCTTCGATAAACGGTCGAGTTTTTTTATTTAACGTGGGGCACCCTCACGAACCCACGAGGCTTCTCCTCAGCTGTTTTTGCCGTTAACTTTTATCACTAGAAAAACACGTTAATGTACGCTTCTCTCAAATCTCATTAATGCACGGAGTATTTCTTTTTCGTTAATTTTTGGCATAATCTGTTTTGAGTAAGATCGTTTATCATGATGGAAGTAAGCGATATATGCAGTGATATTCCTATTCCCATGGCAGGCCGTAACCAGGAATTTTCCATCGGGGGGTGCATAAGGCCCAAGGCAAGGAAGTCTTTGAGCTCCTTTAACTCCCAGATAGTCTAAGGCTAGCCTGGTAGGGGGTCCAAAGGGGGCGAAGCGCCCTCGTAAGCTGAAGATTTTAGCAATTTTCAATAGGGATCTGAGGCCCTACAGTGGTTCCCAAAACGGACCGTCGCCCCCGGAGCTGAGAGGTTTTTGGCATTTTCATTTTGAAAATGGGGGGTGCACTTGCACCCAGTGCACCCCCCCCCCCCTTATTACGGCCTTGCAAGGTACAAGCCAAGGAGGCGAAGGTTATTATTCCTGAGGTCATACAGGATTTTGGTTTCAAGTCGTCCAAAATACACTAAGGCACACGAGGACCAATATCCATTTCTTATACATAGGTATGCAAGGAACAAGAAAACAAATGACTTTAACAAGCATTCGTACATGGTTATTTCGATTTAACGAATACGTGATGTTATTTTTGAGAAGAAATGCTAAAACCATCTTGCAAATTAATAATCCGTGTAGGAACTCTTCAAAAATTGTTGATGAAGTATGTTTAAGTCTAGTGTTTTATTGCAAATCGCAATTTACTCATGGGAGAAATTCTTAAATTCAACCAGCATTGGTTGTCAGTTTTAATTATAATCCTATACAATCAGTATATATTTGATAATATTTGGAACGTTGGGTCTAATTGGATTTTCAAGTGATAATCAGTTTCGATTTTACACAAGCTGTGGATAACGAAGATCAAACCCCTTTAAACATGAGAGGTTGTTGAGACTAATGATAGGGGAGCATCAATAATTACATTAACAAACAATCCCATTTATAGATTTTTTTTTTAAATAGATTAAGCTGGCTATACACGTGTTAATGTTGAATATAAAACTACAATGGGAAAAATAAATACATGTACTTTTATCATTACGATTTTATGATTACTTTTTAATATTTTTGCAAATCAAGATATGAAAGGTATGTTAGGTGGCAATCAAGATGAAGTTCGATGGGCGTCGTGTCGGCCCTCGTCATATAGTGTACGTCACAGAAACGTGTCGACCTCATCATATGCGTACGTCACAGAATCCGCCCCGTCATGTTGACAGACGAATCTTCGGTCGGAAATAATTTTGCACAAATATTAGGATCCCTCTGCAATCAAAACGACTGTTGTCCTAACTAAGCGATCTAGGTCTGTCCATAATCTTCTGATGGAGTCATTCTAATATACATAACACATGGCGAAACAGTTTAAATCGGGAAACACTACATTTTCAAAAATAATCGCTTGTTTATGGTTCTAATCAGATTTCCTGTAATATAAGGGTGTATGAATGCTTAAAGATCAAAGTGTCACTCATAATCTGAATCTTATAACAAGGAAAAAACCCTATTCGACATTTTATGGTCAAAAATCCACCACCACATCCTGGTCGAGGTGCTTGTTTCAAAATTTGCTTATCATCTGTAAGTCTGTTTAAAATTTGCACAGTGAAAGTATGTTTTTGTAACAGGTTTACGAGATGCAACGTCAAAAACATGTGGTTTTAAGGAAACTCTCAGCAAAAACACCAAAAGAGATTTCAGTGGCGAAATGTATGCAATGCCATCTACATGTCCTATTGGGTATACCCGCTGGTACGAGATCGAATAATTTATCCGTTATAACTAGGTCCATCCAGTAATTCGATACTGCTGGTAAAATGGACTTGACTGCGTGGGAACTTACCAACGTTCAACTACCGGACCAAAGAGCAGAAAAGTCGCCTTCAATCGTCGAGCAATTCCAAGCGTCGATTTCCAAAACTGAATGTTGACAATTCTAGGATCCCTAGCTGGGCCCCGCGCGGCCCAACGGAAGGGCATATTGGTCCGTAAAAAAGCTGGACACAATCGCACCTGCCCTGGGGAAAAGTCCTTTAAGCTGGGTATCGACAATCGGCTGTGTACCAATTAAGTATAAATTAGATTCCGGAAACGTCTCTCTTGAGACACTCCTATTCCTGGAAAGAGAAGTCACCAAATAAACTATAAATTTATAAAGTCAAGCCTTTTCCTTCATCATATAAGCAATACATGACACATTTCATCATTTTTAAAAAATTTATTATCGATGAGTTTTACAAAATTACGAATTAAATGCCGGTGTAATAATGAGAGCACGTTTTGCAAATCCAAGAGAACAAGATTTAATAAAAAATTTGTAAGTAAACAAACAGAAAATGTAGTTTTCTGAACGGAGAATGTATGGTGATTTTTCTCTCTCTATGAAATGATGTTAAAAAGGGTTTTCGGAAAAATCGGAGCCGGCTCTGATACCCACTATCTGAGTCCCCTAACCAACAATTCACCTGTACGCGTATTTACTTATGTAATCTGAACACGATCAGAGAATTTTTCATTTTCATAATGACATTAAAATGATCTTCAGAATCGCTGGGAATTTGTCAATACCCGGTGTCTATACACGATAAGTATTGATATCAGCAGGTGCCCGGTTGTTTGCACATTTCACTCGCGCTAGGCTCCTCACTGCGAGGTGAAAAGTCGCCTATTACTTATCTCTGACAGAAAACATGTCAATGTCTTCTAAGTGCATCCTTTTAAGACAGACCATTACCTGGTTCATTGAAAATGCAGGACAAATGAAAATGGTTAAAAATGATAAAGCGAGTGATATACCGACTCTAGTATGAATTACTGGTAAAAAAAAAAAAAAGTATAATAAAGCCCCCTCGTTCTGTCAGACAAATTCCAGGTGTCATTGTGTCTTAACCGACACCACCACCACCCTCCAGCGTGGAAGATCATTTGTAATTATATTTGAATTTATTAGATTGTAATAAACTTATTCTGAGTAGCATTGCGTGTAATCTAAGAGGATACGCGCAAATAATTGGCGCTTTTCACAAAATATCCTTCGACTACGATAGAATTACAACCAAGAATTGTCCTGTGTGGAGTAAGTATGCATCTCCATACGTCTTGAAAGCTATGAATAGGACATAGATTGCAGAACTTATATTTTGTTTCTTAGTCGTGCGATTGGTCACTGATAAATATAATTGAGAGAGGGACAGACAGACAGACAGACAGAGAAGGAGAGAGAGACCGAGACAGACTTACCACCAGATGTCACCTATTGCAGACACCAGTAAAGGCAGAACCAGCACACCTAGGAATGTCCGAATCGTCAATGTCCAGGGTGCACATTTTCGCGCCATTTTTGCATATCACATGGATTTCCCTTGCACCTCTAAGGAGAGAAATAAAGACCACATATTTCATATCACTTAATGATACACACATTCATGTATTGGACCAACACCACACATTAAGGGAAGTCCGCACAACGGAATCCTTTTCTCCGGTTTTTCTCCGTAACCGAGAACTTAATACCGCTTTTCATTCCAGGTCCAGAATCTTTAATTAAATCATATCAAGAAGTGACCAAATGAAAGCGCATCATCGTCATGTATCCTTTCATTACGTTTAAAAAAATGATGATTGATAGGCGCAGGAGATTGCTGGATGCAGACGACCGAATAGCACGCGCCGATTGGCTCTTTCGTACACAAACTCTTCAACTCAACGTCTCATAGTGCTGGCTTTTATTTGAACGAGGGTTTTTGTCTGTCGAATTAAAACATTAAAAAACTTGTGGTTGTAATCGTTCCTAAGTGCTATCAAACTGATTGAAGTGGTCTAAACGGATAAAAACGGCCGAGGCTTTCACCTAGAGCCGAGATTGAGAGCCGCACACGGCGATAGGAATGGTAAGATACCCGCCATGGGATCAGGAACCTTGTAATGCATTTCAACGTATTTCTTAACGTATTTCTTAGATCGTCATAGTAAACTTAGATAATTATGTATAATATTCGTAGTGTCATAATTACATGTATTATGTATTCTAATTAAGTTTGATGTAAATGTCATTGTTTCTAGCCTGTTGGTCAATAACTCGCCGCCTCATTTTTTTTTCTCACTGATATTTTTTTTATTTAATCTTTGGTCCGTCGATTGGTCGCATGATAGAACGGTGGATAGGTGGAACACGAACAAGAGACGACATTGTGTTTGATCTTTGTATCACTGCCGTGTTCTCTGAGCTGCGTGCATGTGTTGGAAACGTTTTCACGCCAAACCTCGCGAGATAATCGCCAAAACAATCGTAATTCTTGACGTACAACATGTAAAAGATTAAACAAAAAAAGAAACAACCATAAAAATAACGCAGAGGGGAAAGGCTAATGTAAGAATAAATACAAAATTAATTCACAACCAAACACTGGAGAATGAGATGGGGTAAGTTTACAGTCTTTACCGACAATTCGTCCTGAACGTGTAGTACACGTGCTGTACACATAAATAATGACAATGGGTGGGTTTTTATGATTGTGAGAAGCAAAAACGAAATCTTACCAATTGCGAGAGAAACGTACATTTTTGTATAGAACAAGATTTGGTCCTTAATTCCTAATGAAAACCAATCTCCTGGTTTTGTTCTCACATTGTTAAATTTAGAGGTTCGTCGTCCCTCCCGGCGGCATCCCCCTCCCACAAGNGTTTTGTTCTCACATTGTTAAATTTAGAGGTCCGTCCCTCCCCGCGGCATACCCCTCCCACAATTTATCTCATTTCTTGATCCACTTGTGAGACTAGATAATCGGGGATATGTCGATCCTTCAATACGAATATCTACCACCCAATCCACGGACTTTCACACGGCAAACCGGATACATCAGGGTCAATTCCAAACAGTTAATCCTCGGTATTAATCAGAGCGATAATCTTGTTAATCCAACGATACCGTTCAATCGGTATTCAAGTAATGTCATAATATTTCGACAATGCATGAAAACACACACCCATTATGTTTCAATCATTTTTAAATCTTCGTCAAGTGTGCTTGATTAAGGCACCATTAATCTCTCCAATAATCCGTAATTAATCCCAAAAAGCAGAATAACTGAAAACCACTTTAGCACGGGAATGAACGTCCTGCTTTCTTTTCCCCTAATTTTTATCGCCTGAATATTATTTTTTTTTAAAGAAATATTTCCGTCTAGCACAGATCCCGTCCCGCAGTCTAATTCTTTAAGCAGGTGACTTTTTCCTACAGCTGAGATAATCCCACTGCCATGATATTGTAAGAACCCAGCCTAGCGCTTCAGGAACACAACTAGATTTACGCCACTCAACCGTGTGTTAAGCGTACCCCCAATGAATCGCGTCGATTTCTTTTTCTACAAACAAACGCGGTGGTCTCGAAAGAGAGAGAAAGAAATGAAAAAACACCTCCCCCTCGAATTATCCCTGGTCTATAATCGCCCCTCGTCCGCCAGGCGGTGTTACCATCACGGGAGTATCTCACGAACGGTTGGAATTTCATTGAGAAAATCTCGTCGCTTTTGTTTGCCAGCCCTTTTAACGTTATGTCATTGGAGCGGGGGTCTTTATCTCCGCGCGACAGAAAATGCTTTCTCGGTGATCGTATATTTAAAAATTTAATTTTGGGGATGAATTTCTGATGTTATATGGGTTAAAAATATTTTTTTTCGATAAAATGACTGAGATAGTACAAATGTTTATGGCCGAGTCAGGTTACCAGTATAAAGTAACCGTGGAGTTTGATTGTTCAGCAAACAGCCAGAACGCCATGCTGGTTTTTTTTAAGCTTGTGTCATTATTTCATTAGAATCATTGGTTTATAACTCACACTTTATAATTTACGATTTCGTACTCTGCCAACGCTTAGGAACAAAATGAACACCGTTTTTAAATCACTCCATAAAATGATAATAAATAATATTCTCTGGTTCCAACACTTTGGAAGTTTTATGAATACATGAAAGCATTAGTGGATGAAGGGCATACTGGTGTCCAATTATATAGTAGTATCCGTGCGCGTGATTGAAGATGGCAGAACAAAGGGAACTAATCGAAATCATGGACGACAAAACAAAAAGTTCAGAGAGACTACGTTAAGTTGAGGGAGACATAACGACAATACCTCCTTTGTGGGAATTTTTTTCTTACGACTTCCCAGAGTCCCCCAGGGTTTCTATTAATACATTCAAAGAGAATAAGGTATACGTCTGTATAATGTACAAGGCTAAAGCATGTTCTTTGATGTCTACATTCACGTTGAATATTAACTTTTATGACTTACAAAACATTTTTCATCAATTTCTATGTGTTGTGATTTTTTAGTGTTCCGAATTCCTCAGAGTTCGTATTTCTTACGTCATCAAATCATGCGATGATTCAAGTTCATTCTTTTGTACCTCTAATGCAAAAGAGTGCGTCAGGTTATTTTCCCCCCGTTTTGACCATTATGCTGCCTGCATATAAGTAACGTTAGTAACCCCTACTGCATATTTTTCTTTTAAATAATTTTTCAACGGTGAAAAATAATGACTTATGTCATATTTACATTTAAATGTAGTAATCCCCCATACGACAAAGCGCGTCAGGCCTGTAGAGCGCTTGATATCAATGTGAGAAATTAACTGCGGCAGTTTCGAATTCCCTATGTAATGTAGATGAAATTATAAACCAAATACAAAATGTCTTCTCACGGTATGAAAAGGAAATCCTTGTTTGCAATGAAATGATTTCCTCTCAATGAAAATTGTGGATGATTGGGTTTTAGAATGTTGAACACGATGGCATATGACAGCTTTTATGAGGAGGTCTCTTGGAAATATTGTTAGTTCTTCAGTGTGATATGGCGACGGGGTTAGGACTCTTGTAATAGAAGACGAAAGTGTCAAACGTAATCGTATCAATGTAATAAAGAGAAATCTATTTAAAAGCCAGTGGAGTATCGATAACTTAAAATCGACCATTCAAATTTAAATCATTGGTTCAACTGCTCAATTAAGACCTTTAAAAAAGGGTATTAATTAAACACCGACGGAATGCTGTACACTGTGTGTTTAGGTAGGGTGCTGAACAATCACCACGTTGGAGATGCTTTACAGATTATCAATAACGGATTAAGTTCTGAGATAATTTGATAAATTCATATCATCATTGTCCACGGTATGTTTCAGACTAGACCCCTCTCAGTGATAATATTATGTAATTATAAATTGAATTTAGAAATAATCTGTATATTAGGTGAACAAAAAATAGTATCTTATTACATTCGATTTTCCCGACTCTTCAGCTTGGTAAGGGCCATTTGGTGTTTCCCGACTCTTCAGGTTTGGGAGGTCCATTTGGTGGAAATAATGGGGGATGGAACACACCTCTCCCCAGTCCAAATCTCTACCCAGGCCAGAAAAGCACAAATAAGCCTGCCCAGTGTACTCACCAAAACGAATGTTAAGTGCTGAATAAAATAAATTTAAATGCTAGGCATGTACATGTAGTACGTGTATACTATAAACGATTTTATGCATTTGCTCAAAAATTCTTCGTAAAGGTAAAAGTTTTTATTTACCCATAATTCCCCATAAAAATGAAAGATAATTTCCTGTATTCATCCAAAACTCTTCATAAAGGTAAAAGATAATTTCGTATGTACCTAAAACTATTCATAAGGATAAAGGATAATTTTCTTTATTCACTAAAAAATCTTAAATGATACAGAAATTTTTCTATATCTATCCAAAATATCTTCACCATCATATTACCCACCAATAGAAAACTGCTAAATTTTCATTACATATATATTTGTCTTTTTATATTCTTGCATATTTTTCTAAATCAGGACTATTTTGAACATTCTGGTTAAATCATCTTAATTTTGGTCTTGAGATGTTGAAAGCCAAATCATATATAAGAATGACTATTGATCCTGAGGTTAAAGGTCAAAGGTTAAATACTTATTTTCCATTAGGTCTGCGTAGCATCACACCTCCAGGCTCCAACAATGATACTGATAATGAAAGATTTACATACGGGCTCGGGGTTTAAACAATCTTTTTTATATCAACCTAGAACATCAAGTTATGTTCTTATGGTTATTGTTTTGATTTGCTTTTCATTTTAAGGACAACAATTTGTTCATGATAATTAACGACAGTTTGCAGGGGGGGGGTGTCATACCTCCGGCTATCTTGCAGTTTACGTGGGGATAAGGGTCAGAGTAGGTCCCCAGCATCCCCTTGCGACTAAATGGGGCGGTCATTCGGATGAGACCGGAAAAACCGAGGTCCCGTGTCACAGCAGGTGTGGCACGAAAAAGATCCCTCCCTGCTCAAAAGCCTGTGTGCTGAGCATAGGCCTAGATTTTGCAGCCCTTCACCGGCAGTGGCCCGAGTGGCTCTCCATATGGTGAAATATTCTCGAGTGGGAACGTAAAACAGTAAATGATCAATCAGCATCTGTTTTTGTTTTTGTTGTTTTATATGTATTCTATAGCTATTGAAAGAACGTAAAGAGATGCAATATATTAATACAAATGAGTGCAATCGTTAAATGAAGTATCTAATTGAAAACGAGACATTTCTCTCGTCTTAAAAAACTAACATGGCAATGGCACGTAACTTGAAAACTGCAATTTTTAAGAATATCTTTAATAGTATTCATGGGTGGTCACAATGGCTGATTACTGTCAAGGACAAAAGGCTCGCATATAAAATACTTCCCTATTACAAGACCTCTTTAAACGAGTGACACAAAGTGTATCAATGACGTCATACCCGAGGTGTTCCGAATG
>CAJDSM010014347.1:12707-24973 GCA_903981925.1 Ostrea lurida
ATTCCTTGAAACTCACGGACGACTACAATTGCTAAAGAGTGAGTACCAATGTCTAGCGATAGCTATACGATCATTGCGAGTGAGCGGCGGATGACATTCTTATGTCATTTGCAAGGATATTCGGCATTGTTATAATACTGCTCTCACTCAACTCAGGATAAAGCTAACATATACAATAAAACAAAATGAAATTTGTTCATTTTCATGAGCCCCCACAACAGAAGTAAACATGTCTATGAACAAACATTGTATCCGAAATACCAGCCTTTTAAAATTTCCGGTTATTTTCCGGAATGTACATACAGATTTAAATTACAAACAATGTAATTGCAACTCAGCATGTTTAGTTGTTTTTGCATCAATTATCGTGACATATTATCTAGTACAAAATGTAAACGTTGTGTTTATATATTGCTTATTGTGTTACAATTTATGTAGTACAATGTAAATGTATTGCTTATTAGTAGGAAAAGTAATTGTTTATTTATCATTTGTTCTAGCCAAAAGCGCACTTCATTACACATGTACATGTACCCTGTATACATGTACAAGTAAATCCATCACGTTATGAAGATGTTCATGTACCGCAAAAATACTAAGAGTACTAGTATTTGATATTTAGTACATATACATAGGGGTATTATACTCGCAAGGAAATAATAAAATAATAACTTAATCAGTTTCTCATGAGAGAGAGAGAGAGAGAGAGAGAGAGAGAGAGAGAGAGAGAGAGAGAGAGAGAGAGAGAGAGAGAGAGATGCGAGTCTTATCAAGACAAAAAACTTTTTGATAAAAATTCTTGGTGCACCCATATATATCAAACTTATCCTATAATGTTTCGATTAGCATTGCAATGCTAGCTGTCTTCATCACCCGATAAACCAACAAAGAGAGTGTTCTATTGTTTAAATAATTGCAATCGTGATTCTGGTCAATCATGTGAGATTTGCACAGGCCTATGCTCTGCTGTAACTGTGTGAAAACCCAGGGCCTTGTTATTCTCGTTCCTGTTGATATGTTCTTCGTCAATTTTGATAGCACACTAATTATTGCTCGTGGAACATAAAATTGAAAAGCCAATTTTTAATTTGATTAATTCGTGGACCAATGAGGAAGAGGAATGTTACCTCTCTTACTAGGAATAAGCTTGTAAACAAGGTTGTGACAGATTTGTGCAAGGTCATGTCAAAATGCTTGCTGATTCCTACAGCATACAGAACATACATATTCCGGTACATGTGGATAGACACGCTAGAAGTTATGGTACATGTTATGATATTACAACCTTTCACCAGAGGGCGTTGTACGCTACACTCCGTGTAAGTGAAGCTTGCGTAACGCGCCCTCTGGAGAGAGATTGATGTATAATAGTGTATGTATACCAAACTTCCGCCAGAGGTAGTTAACTTGTACGCAAAAAAGCGCTCGGTTCTCGAGGTCCTTGGTCGAGGTGCAGAGACGCAGAGAATTATGGGTATTATGGTATGTATACATGTATCGTATGTATTGTATGCATTTCATCTTTTAATTATATCATAGCCTCTAGGTACTTTTAAGAAGCAAGTGGAGTGACCGTCGAAATGCCAGATTTGTTCTTTAATTAAGTGCTACACGATGCTAGAAAACATTTTTTTTTTTATTTATCTTATTCGATCCGGGGTAACTTTTTTCCCCACATAATATATACAATATTAATTTGGGTGATGAATCAGGGATGGGCATGATTACTCAAAAATGTAATCGATTAATAATCGATTACTTGGAGGGGTTTTGTGCAATCGATTATTAATCGATTACATTCATTCGTCTGTAATTGATTACAATCGATTACTTAGGAGGATGTAATTGATTAATAATCGATTACTGGAAAACGAAATGTTGAAATGATATCATCTCATTTGTAAAACATCAAATCAAAGGACACCACAGAATCTGACATATCTGCTTCATATTTGGATTAATTTACATTAAACATTGAACTCTTTAATAAGGACAATGAAGACCTGCACAAACTTACATTTACTATGATAAACGCGTGAATGACTTTGACTTTGTCAATCTGTCAACATTCCTATGTTATGTAGTAATATTACACACTAAACTATGACCTTGCTTATGGTGGTGTATATTCCAGTTGATTCGATATACGCAAGAGCATCGCCTACTGCGTATGCGGACTTTTAAAGGCGAGGCCACAACTACTGTACTAAAAAAGTTTGATGCTAGCAGGGTTATAACGAAGAATCTCAAGTTTAAAGGTCTCTATTTCGCAATGTCTAACGGTCGGCTATGATATTGCCTTGGTTTGCGAATAACAAATTAGCCATAAGTCATATGTTGACTGATTTGTTTCATACCCTTTGTTAGAGCTGTCATTTTCCTAACTAGATATGACTAGCGGGTACTCCGTTTACTTATTACTTCGAATAAGGGCTCACGGCGTGGTGTGACCGGTCAGCAGAGGATGCTTACTCCTCATGGCACCTGATCCTATACCTTCGCTTTTGTCGGAGGTCCGTGTTGCCCTACACTCGATTTGTATATGTTTTTTGGATTATGATTACGTTTGACACAATGTTAACTTCGCCTTTTTGTATCTCCTGCAAGTCATACTAGAATACAATTATCAAACATTGATTCACTAATTCAAACGCCTTGCCAGAACTTCAACTATATCTTCTCATTTTAAAAAAAAGATGACAATATTTTAGAGTGTAGTATTAAATTGAAAATAATTCAAAAAGTAATTATAATTACACCACAAAATTTAGCTGTAATCAATTAAATTACGATTACAAGTAATTGAAAATAGCTTTAATTACAGATTACTGTCAATTACTTGAAAAAAAGTAATGATTACAATCGATTACGATTACTCGATTACGATTATCCCATGCCTATGTAATACCTACAGTTACTACAAAGTTAGAAACTGACGGTAACCATAATTTCCAAAAGTTGATTTCCAAACTTTCATTGGCCTGTAGAGAAGGGTTTCATTAAAAAAAACCTTTAAAACTGCAAACTAAAACATTGTAAATTTTCTTTGAAATTTACTGAAATAGAAATTTTAATGCTGCACCCACAGGTACAACATGTAATGTTTCTTTACAAATAATAACAGACAAAAAAGCTTATACTGTTACAAGCAAGTGAAATATACAAGTATACCTATATATTAAAAGAAATCCACCTCAAGTGACAACATCTGCAGGCTATGCTTGCTACTTTTTCTTAAATGCTGAAATATTAAAGAAGCTCCCACGATTGGTTGATGTATGAATATACATATATATATATATATATATATTCATAAAGTCGAGTACAAGACTTGCGACAATGCGTTATGACCTGCTTGTGCTGTTTATTTGGTATGCGAAGGCATACTCCTAGTATGAACGATATTCATCGCAAGGCGGGTTACTGACAAGTAAGTTGATGCTACAGGGTTTAATATTGTCTTTGAAAGTTAATATTTCGCAAATTCTATATGGCCATTTATAATGATCTCAATTTCAAATACAACCTGTCATTAAGCGGAATGCTCTCTGACATGTTAAATAGTAGCTGAGGCCGTTCTTTATATTCCAATTTCTTTTTTCAAAATCGCCTTTATAGGCTGTCATTTCCGCAGCTAGTTTTTTGCTCTAATGAGGGTGAAATAATAATAGGGATGTGTGGTTACAAGTCATTTATTCACATATAATAATAAATGACAATTTACGCAAAGCTGGGAGGTAAGGTTAAAGCAATCATGATACATTGAAATTAGTCTCAAACTACTTCATCCCAGCATTATTGTACATAAATAGTTATATAATAAAACATACATGTACTGTAGGAACTAGGATGAAGATTTTCACAAATATATATGTACATTCTACGACCTCCCAGCCGCATAACAAAAACTACCAGTCATAATAAAAACACTCCTTAGCAAAAAAAAAGGTGGCGCATCAAAAAACAGCCACAAGCTTTTACTTCTGGTCAAGGAACAGGGGAATGCTCTCTGACATGTTTAAGAGTAGCTGAGGCCGTTCTTTTTCATACTTTTCATTTTGACTAGTATGATTTACCTGATGAAGAAATGCGACTCGTTGCGAGTGTGACCGATCAATCAATGTTTATTTCTTGCAATACAGAGTAAAGCATTGAAAAAGGATATTAATACATATGTTACAAAATAAAAGCAAGCATGCGTGAAAAAGTTACCTAAAAACAAAAAACATATATGTCTAACCCGGACAACTAACTCTCTCCATGATAATTCTTATAAATTTACATAATTTTATTAATGTTGTTCTGTTCGTTATACCAAATAGTTGATTGAATTTATGAATATTAGGATGTGTGTAATAATACCTTGACACATTGAGTTGCCTAGCTCAAGTTTTATAGAAAAATATATAATGAAACTCATAACCTATCTCATTTCGGTTACATAAATGGCAAATTCTATTTTCTTTAGATATATCTCTCCATCTTCCCACCTCTATGGGTAATTTTGCATTACATGTTCTAAATTTACAAAAATATTTCATAAGTTTATCAGGTAATCTAAGCAAATCCTGTAATTACTTGCTTCATATCACGAATCCAACTTTGTTTGAATTGATCATACAAGATGTGAAAAATCATGGGAGTGCTTACTCCTCCCAGACACCTGATCCCACCTCTGGTGTTTCCAGGGGCCTGTATTTGTCCAATCAATTTTGTATTCTTTATAGGATTATTAGATAGTTTAACCTTTTTCATATAAAAATGTTGATATGTATGTCATTTTATTTCAGCCCAGTAAAGTAGACAGAACATTTTCGACGATACAGTGTTGAAATATAAACGCTTGAAAATGTATGAAAGTCAACATTTATACATGTACACAATTATGTTGTGGTCCGTACGTTTTAGATGTGGAATGTCAAGTAAGAATGAGCTACATGTAGTATACATTCGGGTCTGTTGAAAATAGTGGTCATATTAATTGACATCCTCGTGTACTGTACATCTATTAAGGTTGTGCAAACGATAGTCCAGGAGTAGGATGGGGGACAACGTTTTATATTTGAACATATTAAAACGCCTCAGTCATTCTGGGTCGCATATTTTCTGAATCGTGCGATTTATGGAAAAATTGCCGAAGTACGATCAGTCGGCAATGTTTGCTACGATCTCCATCTGCAATCGCAAACTGCGATGTGGTGAAATATAATTGTATGGTAGGTCAGGGCCGTAACCAGGGGGGGGGGTGCACTGGGTGCATATGCACCCCCTTTTTCAAACGAAAATGCTAAAATTTCTAAGTTTTCCCCTGGACCCCCTACCAGGCTCCTTCATGGACTCCCTTGGGGCCTAAAGTGGCCTCCAGGCACAATGAAAATGCTAAAACCTCTCGATTTCGGGGCTTCGCCCCCTGGACCCCCTACCAGAGACCGTCCTGGACACGCTGGGGGCCTCCAGACCCAATGAAAATGCTAAAATATCTCAGTTTCCGGGGGTTTCGCCCCCTGAACCCCCTACCAGTGCTAACCCTAGACCAACTGGGGGCCTAAAACGGTCCCCAGACCCTTTACCTTGTGTCTTGTGCACCCTCAATGGAAATTCCTGGTTACGGCCCTGTAGGTGGTAAATGATCGTGCGAATGGTGGTATGCGTGGTCGCGCGATCACCTACGACTGGAAAAGATCGATCGCAGATCAATCATGGGTAATCGCGCTTCAAGTGATGACGATCAGCGACCGATCATACGATCAGTCGAGGCCACCAGCAACGCCTTACACGATCGATCGCATCAGTCATGAAGTCATTGGAATAGGTTGGCAATCATGCTTAAGCATCAGTTTTCTTTTCATCTAGCTCTTGTTGCCGAAGAATGCCCGACTTTCGATCTAGGGACGAACCAAAAACTGTCGTCGATTTCTTTGTTTACGCTGATTTCGTCGTCGGAGATTTAATGCTGCAGCAACAGTACCCAGTTGTTGCTGCTGCATCTGCAGTTTAATTAACATAATTTCTAGTCTTGTCGGCAGCACTTGTACTGCCATAGCAATAGACGAACGTCGTAAAAGAAATTGATCAAAACTCCGGATCCAAAAGCCACTCTTGAATTTCTAGATTGCTGGACCTTAACAAAAATCTTTGCCTCAATAAAGAATCAGCTTTGCGTAGTGATATTGGAGGAAAATCGTCCCCTCAAGATCGACGGGATTATCAGTAGTTACTATTATACTAAAATACACAAGCATCGTCATGTAGTGCAGATTCGTGGTCATGAAGTGTAAGATGAGGCAAGAGATGGGGGATCTATTGCGTAAGGTGGCCACAGTAGATGTTCTATCAAATAAGGAAATTAATCTTCACCATGTATAATGAACATTTTCATCGAAATGAAACAAATTATATGTTTGCGTCAATAAGTTTTTTGTGATATTGATAGATTCAGATTATGTTCTCTTTTTTTTTTTTTTTTGCAGTTGTTCCAGTTAAATATCCTGATTTAAAACAATGGTTCCATGTCTCTGTAAATGTATGATTTCAAATGCTGCATTTCATTGATATGGTTTTGTTGTCAAATATTTTCGGCATTGTAGTTGCAGTACTACAGTACACTAATTGTTCTTTACATTTTGAAAACATATTGTGCGCATGGATGTTTGTAATGAAAATTATTTCATTGTTGGCAAAACATATCACTGTTTCCATAGTCAAGTTATCCGTTGATTACCACACAACTATACTTGGAACTGTTCATAAAATGTGTCCAGCAAGACGTCAATTTCAAATGTGTCCACACTTTTATCCGCTTGAACTTAGCATAACACCCGGGGTATAACAGCTTCTTGCAGTTTTTACAGTGGAGGAAACTAATCGTCATTGTATCAATGAAACTGAAAAATGGGTAAAAGTGGACATACTTTCAAAATTGTTTGCTGGAGGGGAGGGGCTAAAGTATGCAACATATGTAGGTTATGTATGCGTTGATCTATCGTAGTTTAAATAAGAATTTAATAAATTGTAATAAAAGGCAACAGTTTTATGTTAAATGATGGGCTAAATATGAACTCTAAACCTTGTGAAAATTGGGTGGGGGGTTTATAAGATCACGTATTAGACACGTCATTTAAAGGTGCTTACATATTGTACCATTTATCCTTTTATACAAAAACTCTAACAAGAATATTAGACACATTGCTGGACCCAGTAAATGTTATACCAAGCCCTTATCATTGCTCATCACAAAAATACTAATTAAATGCTGTGAATGATAAAGTTAAAATGTATTGAGCCACGACTTTTGCCAGAAGGGTTGTTTAAAAGTGGAAAGAACATTTAGTAGATTTAAGATAACTCAACATTTTGTTATATCAAATTAATCGTCTCTCTAAGGATGGTGTACTTGAATTTCTTCAATTACTACAGAAATACCTTTAGTGTGGTAACAAATTACATGGAAATCGTTCAGAAATATCGAAAACATTGGGCGTGGCAAGATGCTAGCAGTATTTTAATGGCGGACAAGCACGTGATGAAAATATGACGGCGTCCATAAAGGAGGTCAGAAAATTGTGTATAAACAGTATGTTGAAAAATTCAACTCATTCAGAATAAAACTAAATTACATGTATAAACAAATACACATCTTCATTGTCTGCTTACACAGTAGGAGTAAACATGTACATATGTATATACATATCACAGGAAATGTCAGCCAGCTGTTTACATGTTATAAAATTTCATGTTTTTTCCTGAATTCAAATATACAGGATTAGATTACAAACCCTTTAATTTGTATTCAGCAAGTAAGCTGTTTCAAATTACCGTTTTCCTTTCAGTAATGTCGTCCATAGGATGTCCGTGGCGTTGGTCAATTTAACGCCTTACGTATATATAATACATGTATTTTTAGGAAAAAGTTGTTAAAGTTAAGTTTGCATTACATCTAGCTGGAGTGAAATCTTAATCTCACGGAGGGACGTGGCAAAAGAGTTGCGCAGCGACCAATCGAAACATCACTCGGCTTTTTCTCCGGAAAAGGCCGAATCATGTTCTGATTGGCGCAGCGAGACTGTCACGCCCCTCTGTGAACTTAATTCCACATAAACGAAAGAAAGTATATGTTTGAACGACTTGTCATTAACATTCGTAATGGCACGGTGCGGTACTTTTCGAACATACAATAACCTTTAACGGTACCATAACTTCCACGGAATCGCCCTTCACCGGTAATAGTGGCGTCTCCATATTATTGTATACTATTCTCGAGTGGGACGTAAAACAATAAATAATCAATCAATCCACGGATCCGTATACATGTAGTACTATGAACATAAAAAATCAACTATTTAATAACATTTATTCAATGATGAAAACATCAGAAATGCAACATTTACATGTAAATGAATAAAGTATCATTGATAATAAAATCATACATCAAGATGATTCTGTTGTTGCTGCTGCTGCTAAAACAGAAAAAAAGATATTCAAGGATTGTTGCTTTTGTGCAAATACCAGACTGTTCGCAACGTATCAAAAATAAATCGGGACAATAGTTTCTGTTTTAATATTTCGCTTGGCTGCCACAATCCGAACTTCCACGCGAAACTGCAATTACACAAACAATACAACGCAATGAAGCAGTATTTTACGCAAAATATATCAATCGGACACTCTATGGCTTTATATTAATGTACATAAGTCTTTTGCCCATTTTATCGCAAATTTGCAGTCTACATGTACATTCGCCCACGCAGGTTACTGGCAGCTCACTGACACTAAACATGAAATTTCGTGCGTATTTAAAGAGGTTTTAGGGTGAGGTTAAAAGTGATGTCAATTTTTGAATTTTTTGGGACAGTGTATTTTTGATTTCTACATTGAAAGAGAAATCGGGAAATTTAAAAGAAAAAATTGGGTTTTATTGCTTGTTTTCAAGCTACAGTGTTTTAAAACTTGACCTTTTTGCACTTCAAATTTACTCAAGATTTATTCATTTAAGGTAGTATGAAAACGTTCGTCCATATTGTTACTGAATGACGTAGTTTCGTTGACAACACTCGGTCACTTTCGGTTTTAACGTTTTGGTCGAGGTAGAAATAGTATAGGAACGCACAATTTGACTCTTGTGTGTGTAAGTAAATAAAGTATATATTAAGAAGAAGTCATTGTAAACGTTTTAATCAACAACCTCGATAGCCAAGTGACGGTGCTATAATCACATTGAACAAACCCAAAACAGAAGGACTTGGAACTAAGTTGAAGTGAAAGAATGGTCAATGATGGAGTCTGATGCAGGTCCGTCAGGTTATTTCTGTTGACCAGTTCGTATGCTTCAGGTACGTATTTAAATTTCATATAGACCCAACCAAGGTATTTCCGCAGGAGTTTGGAATGAAACTTGGATATATACTCCCGTCCTATGATACGCGGGTCCTATGGTTTAGTTTTACTTCAGTCGCGAGTGAACTGTGACATTTATCGGCTTCGATTTTTTACTTGATAAAAAACATTGCACTCAACACATGTTTCAACTGAAAATATAACATGTTCAGATTTTGGAAGGTACCGTCTTTCAATTCATAACACTGAAATCTGGCCATTTTTTCAGTACTTTTCTTAATTCCCGTCATGTTTTTGCTTTTAATTTTGAATTCTTCATTTCATTGTACATAATGGTTGCATTTTAATCATTTTTCTGTCATGTAATTTGTAAAGCTAGAAATTCATCAATTTTTTTCAGTTGTGGCACCAATAGACAGTTTAGAGAACTCCTACACCCTTATTTTTTTTTTTACAATACGTGATACCATAGGATTAGGAACCTCATTTTCAAATGTAAACAGCAAGGGTATCACAACTGATGTTCGAAACAGCCAGTTACACGGAATTTATTTACATGAATGAAAGAAAAAATATAAGGTAACAAGCTATACCAAACCGACATATTTTCATGAATCGAAATCGGTAAGTACCGCGGTATCAATAGAACCTGGGCTACATACGAGATGCCCATTTGACTAATACATGTACATATCCATGAAGATTATTATATTCTTTTCTAAGTGTTGTCTTGCTTTTCAGTCCTATACATTCAAGAAGGGTAACTCTTGTTCAAAGAGTACTTTATTTTCAAGTTTTTGGAAAAAAAATATTATGTTCCTTTTTAAATTTTCATTCAATTTTTGGTTTGAATATTATTTGTTAAACATGTGTGCTTCTCATTATAGATATTCAGTGGATTTTCCTGCCTGATATGATAAAAAGACGATTTCCTGATATTTTTTTCATGTTTCCCCCAAAATAAAACAATAGTACCTGAATAGAATTTTGTTTTCATTGTCTTCATCTACTATACATTTTGCCTAACTTTTTCAGTACAAATAGTTTGAAATATGGAAGGGTTAAATCAAAAATGTATTTATCATTTTTGGAAAAAAAAACTTAAAAAAAATCCTAAAAATAAACAACTGTGATATTGGATTTAAACTGCTGCATCTTATATCATATTACTGACTGAATTCATATTGCAAAAATTTGTCAAACGTTTCATTCCACCTTAAACTCCGATTCGTCTGTTGGTGTAAACAAACATACGGAATACAGATCAATCATTACATGAATAGATACATAATAATGTCTTCTTACAATACAGATATAAATAAAAAAAGATTTAATACTTATAATGGAAATAAATAATGACCTTTCTGCGCTTGATATACAAAAAAACTCATGATACCGAATTTCAGAGTTAAAATTACATTTTAAGGATGTTGTAGGCTGAGCTTTTGAGAACAACTGCGCAGGACACTATAACATAAGGTTTACTAGTTCAATAACTGACCCCATCGGTGCACAACATATTACACATTTACAACTGATCCTGTCCAGTTGAACACATTTTGTGTCAGTTTAGATATTGAAAATGTTTGGTAGGGACTATATTTTGTGGCGGGAAGGATTATTAATCACAGTATATATATTTGATAATATTTGGAACGTTGGTGTCTAATGGATTTCAGTCGATAATTCAAGTTTCGATTTTACACAAGCTGTGAAACGAGATCAAACCCTTAACATGAGAGGTTGTTGAGACTAATGATAGGGAAGATCATAATTACATTACAAACGAATATCCATTATGATTTTTTTTAATAGATTAAGCTGCATATACACGTGTTATGTGAAATAAAACTAACATGGGAAATAAATACATGTCATTTTATATACGATTTTATGATTATTTATATTTTGCAATCAGATATGAAAAGGTATGTTAGGTGCAATCAAGATGAGTTCGATGGGCGCGTGTCGCCCTCCGTCATAAGTTACGTCACAGAACGTGTCGACCTCATCATATGCGTACGTCACAGAATCGCCCCGTCAGTGTTGACAGACGAATCTTCGTGTGGAAATAATTTGGCACAAATATCTCTTGCAATCAAAACGACTGTTGTACCTTAACTAAGCGACTAGGTCTTGTCATAATCTTCTGATGGAGTCATTCTATATACATAACACATGGCGAAACAGTTTAAATCGGGAAACACTACATTCAAAAATATCGCTTGTTTATGGTTCTATCAGATTTCCTGTATATAGGGTGTTATGAATGCTTAAAGATCAAGTGTCACTCATAATCTGAATCTTATACAAGGAAACCTTCGACATTTTAGGTCAAAATCCACCACCACATTCCCTGTCGAGGTGCTTGTTTTCATTTGCTTATCATCTGTAAGTCTGTTATAAAATTTGCACAGTGAAAAGTATGTTTTTGTAACAGGTGTTAACGAGATGCAACGTCAAAACATGTGGTTTTAGGAAACTCTCAGCCAAAAACCAAAGAGATTTCAGTGGCGAAATGTATGCAATGCATCTACATGTCCTATTGGGTATACCCGCTGTACTGAGATCGATATTTATCCGTTATAACTAGGTCATCACAGTATTTGAAACTACTGGTAAAATGACTTGACTGTACGTGGAACTTACCAACGTTCAACACCGGACCAAAGACAGACGAGTCTCCTTCAATCGTCGAGCAATTCCAGCGTCGATTTCCAAACTGATGTTGACATTCTAGGATCCCTAGCTGGGCCCCGCGGCCCACGGAGGGCATATGGTCCGTAAAAAGCTGACACAATCGCACCTGCCCTGGGGAAAGTCCTTTAAGCTGGGTACACATCGGCTGTGTACCAATTAAGTATAAATTAGGATTCCGGAATACATTCAGCCTTGAAGACACTCCTAAATTCCTGGAAGAGAAGTCACCAAAT
>CAJDSM010014348.1:0-13846 GCA_903981925.1 Ostrea lurida
ACAGAGAAAATGTTTAACTGTATAGAAATTAGATGGATAAGGTGTTTACTGTGTAGAAATGAGATTCCGGATTATAAAGTGAAATGAGATTCCGGGTTTATAATTTTTTACTTTGTAGGGATGGGATTCCGGGTTTATAAAGTTTTTACCATATAGGAATGAGATTCCGGGTTATAAAGTCTTTACTGTGTAGTCTCGTGAATGAGATTCCGTGTTATAAAGTTTTTACCATTTAGGAATGAGATTCCGGGTTATAAAGGTACAGGGATTCGATTGAGCCCCCCTCGATGTTTCACAGATCGAGCCTGCGTTGTTTCACGAGTCGCCACTACAGATCAGAAGCACGCTTATCGTCCACAGCCGCCATTTTCCTCCATGTTGATAGTCACATGGTTTCCGTCTACTGCACGTTGTTACGATTCCACGTAAACATGCCGTAAAACTAAACAATTCATGCAGCGATTAGAAGAACATCGGATCTCTCCTGTTTTGATAGCTGATGTTCGATTTTAAGGTAGACCGACTTTCGTGGCAATTAAGTTAATATTTCAGGGAGTTCTAAGGACGCGAACTGTTTTCTCTTGTAAGGTCACTTCGCGGATTCCTCTCGTCATTACGTCATCATAACATCAAGCCTTGCTGAATCTCAATGGGCCTGAGAAGTAATCTCGCTTCGTTTACTATGCCAAGGCAAGTTATACGTCTTGAGCCCCAGCTGTCGTATTAAGGTTGTTAACATAAACACGGAGAAATCTACTCCGAATGAATCGAGGAGATTGATGGTCCGTTAAAAATTATGTTCGATGTTTTTCTTCGTCCTAATAATACATTATCTTCCTCCCCCCGATGGAATAAATTATTTTAACACCCCGCCTCCCCGAAAAAATGAAAATTACATTATCTTTCGCAACCTTCTCCCAAAGAAATCTTTACACGCCCTTCCCCGAAAAAAAGGGGGGATGGGGCATAATGTAATTCTAAGAGTAAGTACCATGTACTACTGTACATGAGTAGAATATACAGACTTCCTGCGCTTCGATAAACCCTTGCCATTGTATGATAAAATTTCAGAGCATGTTAATCATTTTGTGTATGTGGTTTGCTGTCTGTAAAATAACGGTGTCAACTTTGTCCACATAATAAATTCGTCATGATTGTGCAATTTAATTGATTAAATTATTCCGTGTTTCGATGTTTTGAATATTGAATTTATTCAAATTTTACGTCACTTGACACATTGTTTAACTGACAGCGACACATTGCCTATAAGCAGATCACCTTCTGTTTTATTCATGCTTCTCGTTGTTTCACAGGGTCCTTGGGGGTGGGAGGGGGTGGAGATAGATGGACGAAAAACACTCAACGGAGGGAACGTCAACTACATGAACCTTGTTGAAAATCAATGGGGGGAGGGGGGGGGGGGCAAACGTACTGATAATCGACTTGTTTGCCAATTACAATCTGACAACCATATAATAGTTTAGCAAAAAGAGCACTTCTTCAGTGCCTCTACAATGAAACGAAGAAACTCATGCGGAATCCAAAAAGCTTGAAGACTCAACAGGAAAGCGGACTGATGATAACTTAGTCCTGTGTTATTTCCAAACCACTCAAATTATCCGGTCTCAAACTAGTGATTGACTGTCACGTATGGTTCCCCAAAATAACGGAAGTCGCACTTGACCAGCAGTTACCCACCGGTAAAAACTGCACAATTAAACGACCGCAGAACTTGGGTGTTGCAAGGCGAATCCTTTTGACATCGGGTTTTCCGACTACGTTTTTTGTGAGACAAATGATACTATTAACACTGATATTGAAAATGGGGGAATATGCTCTCTTAAATGCACTAGGTATGCTTCGAAAAGTGAGCGATATCCCTACCACGTGACTCCAACCATTGGTCGCATTCAATAACGCATTTAGATAATACACAATCTTTTTAAACAAGTCATCAACAAAGTTAGAATCAAGGGTGAACTTACTTTTTTATGCAGCCCGAACTGTGATCGACGTATTAAAAACATTACCGTTAGAATTCTTTCGCTTTCATTAATGGATTGCGGGTAATTGTTAATGAGTTATGCCGATGCTGTTCAAAATTGAGTAATATACATTTTTAATCATTCAATCGATCTGTCATAAAGGCTGATTTATATTCCCAAGGGAAAGGAAGGAGAATTATGCTTTGAAGGAAAAGTTTTTTTTTTTAACATTCCTCTTCGAAGAAGAAATTAAATGAAATCTGGTGTAACGCTTTTTGAATGATTTTTTTTTCTTTTTACAGCCTGAATGATCAAACCCGCGTTGACCTGACTCCCTTCCTTACTTAGTGATTTAAACGTGCTATCGATCTCTGTGATACTAAAACGATTCCAAATCTTAACTTATTTACCGAAGCAAGTAGTCATACTAGGGAAAACGAAATAACCCGCGTGCAGCTGTCGACACGTGTTTCTCATCATCTCTCCTCGTGTCTTTGCTGCAATAAATAGATAAATGAAGACATACAGTAGAGATATTGTTTGAGAATCGTGCTGAAGAAGTTACCTGTTTCAAAAGTTCGCCTCCGAGAATGGTGCAAGTTCACGGAATATGAGAGCAAACTCAAACACTATCTTCATAAAACGGCGATCAAAATTCCGTCAAATATACAAATAAATTCTCAAATCTGGCAATGTCCGAAATTCATCAGAGAAGCCTAAAGCTTGAAGTCAGGATGATATAGGTTACTGAACTCAGATAAATTGAGGCCGACTCGAATCCACTTGACCGAAATGTCGTTTAGTTTTGCACCGAGAAACTTGGCCCGATCATAGTAAATCCACGCATCTTCTTTTATCGTGCAGTTTTGACAACTCAATTTTGGGAAGAAAATTACCTCGCTAAACGAACGTGCACAGGTCTTATCGCTTCCTCTTTCTCTCCTCTCCGCTTTTTTGCTACCGCTTGCGTGCCCCACTCTCCCCTTCACTTCACTTTTCCAGCCTTCTCAGTCTTTTGGGGCTCCCGACGGACACACTTTTGGCCAGACTCTTCGCGCACAGACTCCACCGTTCGCCATTGGCATTGCGGTCATAGTGGATTGCATTCAGCCTGCTCTTTGTCACGCGAGCACTTGTGTTCCGCACCCTCGCCCGTTCTCGGTTCTCTGTTTGTTGCACCCCCCCATGCTGGGCTTCTCCAGTTGGATTCGGTCCCCACTTTTTCTCGTAGGCGGGGCTTGTTCTGTGTCTGTGTTCTGTCTTTTATCTCCTTGTCCGGTGGACTTCGCGATACTCCTTTTATCGTTGCCCTTTTTGTTGGCGGGCCTGTTGTCTGTCCTTCTCCTCCATATTCCCTACGTACTCTGTACTCGGGAACCATGGGGCTTAAAATTGGCCAATCGACTGTACAATAATACACTAGCTAATCGTTACATTGACATCGGCCCGGGGGACAGGAGCTGTCGAATTCGTTATCTGAACACGTTATCTGCAATCAGTCCGATCGAACGCTCCCAGGGAGAATCTGTTCACGCGTGTCATTCTCCGTGGATTCTGAGAGTTTCAGGGCAAAGTGTAAATTTTTACTGATAATCATATGAACAAAAAAACAGTCAAATGTCGCTGTTTATGGGCCGTCAATCACGCGATGGTATTCCCCACCCTACAGTAACTAAATCGAAAACCAGGGAATACCTTCAGGTTTTTGCGTCCTTCAATGTCACAATGAGAAGCCCAGCCGAAAGGATTATCGAAAAAAATACAACAGCCTAGGTTACTGAGCAATTCCCCGAACGATATAGGACAGCCTTCATGTTCTAAACATATTTACATTCACCGAATCTTTTCTCTGGATAATTTCCTTTGAACATTCGAGCATTGGCATTTATCATCCCATAAATGCACATGTTTTCCCTGTTGCAAACTAGTTGATCCGGTTTTGAACGTTTCACAATGGTCATTCACCAACTATATTAGAGCGATTCTGAGGTCAAATGGTGAATTGGCCCTGTTCCATTTTAAAAGTAACGAAATGATCAAACGTTATGAAAATCTATTTTGTAGGTTGCTTAATTCTAGTTTTATCACTGTTTTAGAAAATGCAATAAAATACATTAACCATATCCCAACACTCAAATGCTTTCCTTGCTACGTTTATTGCATATCATATACAGGAAAAAAATAATATGACCACTTTGTCATTTTCTGCAATGCTAGTTTCCTTCATCATCCAATAACCCATCAAAGCAGTCATTATATTGTTTTTAAATAAATCTCTATCATGTTCAATTCAAGTACGAGATATATTAAAAACAGATACATTATCATCGCAAGAAGCCATTTTGTTTTGAGGTGAATGTCGAGATGACATTTGGTTTCCTGTCTGACGATATTATTCAAAACTTATGTAAAATTATCTCATTTCATTTGTAAGCACGCGAAAATAACATAAATGACACTGATGAAACAATGGAGATGTGCGGCCGATTTATCGCCCGATAAGCCATGTAATCAAATATTGGACCCCGGGATATTGCATTCCGCGCTGCAATATCTACCATGTAGAACTAATTTTCTGTAGTGTGAACCATATGGAACATTGGATAGCCTATTATCCTGGCGGATGGAAATCAGAACGGCCATAAAAGACGACCATTTGACTTGTTTTTTGTATGATTATCAGTAAAAATTTACACTTTGCCTGAAACTCTCCAGAATCCACGGAGAATGACACGCGTGATACAGCATTCTCCCTGGGAGCGTTCGATCGGACTGATTGCAATGACGTGTTCGATTAACGAATTCGACAGCTCCTGTCCCCCCGGGGCCGATGTCAATGTAACGGTATTAGCTATGTGTATTGTTTACAGGTCGATTGACAATTTTTAAGCGCCATGGTTTTATCTCTCTAGCTATCAGGTACGTAAGGTAATATGTTTAGGAGAATTTACAGACAAATGCCCTGCAACAAAAGTGTCAACGATTAAAAATATATCGCTGAATTCTCACCGAAAGTGATAATAAAGACAGACACGGCGATACACAGCCCCGTTACTATGAAAAGGTCTGGACCCCTGAATCCAAACTTTAGTTTTAATCCCAGCATTTGGGTGTCAAAACACAGACAACTATAACTGGGCGCGTTTTTGTCGGAACTTTTAACAAGTGTTTTCACTGACAAGAACAGTGCTTTAATGCTAATCCATTTATAGCCGAATGTAATTGCGAGTTTGTTTTTTTCTCGAATATTCTGCCAACAATAGTTCCCTCGGAGCACCCACAAGATTAACAGGAATGTTCTGAGAATTAAGAAGGGAGGGGGATTTTGTCAGCGATTGACGTAAGCAAGGTATGAATTCCTGGATGGCATTGGGGTGTTATTGTCTTTTATGGACCTTTCTCGTTGAAATGTATTCGGAGCTGGTCGAATCTCATAGAACTCAAGACTGGGCGTACTAGTACTAGGAATGCAGCCAGTTCGCTATTTTTAAAAGTTCAGGATGGGACCCTATCTATTAAAAGTCCAAGAACTAGGCACCCTATTCTGGGTCAGGTGAAGCAGCTTCTAAGGATTGATCCTAAGAATGGCTCGTTTGGAGTCTGAGAACTCGCAGTAGATCTCTATCGTCTGCTTCTTAAATAGCAAGTAGTTCTAGAGAAGGCAATGAATAGACACTGGGGCTATATCTTGTGAGACACCGGAGGAGCTGGTAAAAGTAGCCTCCACTGCCCAGGACGTACATCTCAGTTTCTTTATTATGTTTGTATAATGTGATATATAAATGGAACTGGTTTATCTTGACTGGGGGCTAGGGGTTGAGGTGCTAAAACAAACTGTATCAATCTTTGTGCGAAGTGCCCTTCCCCTGGGTGAGGAGATATCCCTTTCCCTGGGTGAGGAGATGTCCCTTTCCCTGGGTGAGGAGGTATCCCTTTCCCTGGGTGAGGAGGTATCCCTTCCCCTGGGTGAGGAGATGACCTTCCCCTGGGTGAGGAGATGTCCTTCCCCTGGGTGAGGACATGAGAAAAAAAAAAGTCATAGATCAATGCCTCGATGCAAAAATGTTTACAAGAGTTTTATATCGCGTTTTATTCTACATCTTTATAGATTTTTGTTCTCCTAGGAATTGAATTTCAAAGTATCATTTTGCCAAAAGAACAGGTATGTTTTGATAGTCCTATGGATATTAGAATATAACACATCTGCATTTACTAGCTATTTAAACACGACCTAGTGGTTGTTGCATTGTGGGCGGGTGGTCTCTGTGGCCTTTTGCGGTAACTTGTCAAAACAGTGAAGTTGTTTGAATTCCGTCAACAAAGATTCGTCAAGGTTATGTTAATTACTTGTAGTGTTTGTCGTGCCGACATTCTCCTCGCCGAGAGTGGTGACAGGAATGAAATAATTCGCTTAATGAATCTCATTCCAAGGAGACTCAGAAATTGACACATTTTTGTGAAGTTTATTACTGGTACACCATAACAAAATGGTACATTAATATTAAAATACACAGAAGGAAAGTTTTTTGCTTAAGTATTCAAATCTTTCACAACTTCATAACGCCCACGCGCCTTGTTTTGTCACTGAAGTGTTCTTGACCAGGCAGTCCTCATGCGAGGCATGTCCTAAAAATTCACCCCCCCCCCCTTGCACAGCTAAGTTCCGACTGACAGGCCGACCACAAATGCATTAAGAGGACCCATGTATATTACATGTCAGTTCACTTTTATTAATTTGCACCTACAGTCTCTTTTTCCTCATACTGCTAGTAGATACAATGTATATAGCTATTGGTCTGTTTTTCTTACTTTCTCTTTTATTGATCTGTTTTTCTTACTTTATCTTTCTATTTGTCTGTTTCCTTACTTTCTCTTTTATTGGTATATTTCTTTACTTTCTCTTTCTATTTGTCTGTTTCCTTACTTTCTCTTGTTGAGTTATAGTGGGATACAAACAGCTCACAAATCTTTGTTATGCAAATAAGGCTTCGTGCCTAATGTTTTTTCTTGATAGAATGTGTATAGACAACATACCTTCATGTTTAGTCACATAATTTATGGATGTTGGGACAAATCACATAGAAACCTGGTTGATTGTGTTGGAAAGAACTTTTAAATTGAAAAAAAAAAATCTGCATTAACATGGGACGATTACTAGCAAATTAACAATGTAAACAAAAATCATAGCACAAACCTTGTTTACATAACAAAGAATAAAAGTGTTGTATCATCAATCAATTTTTTGCTGCATCAATTAGAAATACTCTTTACTGAAGAAAAACACTAAAAAGTAGGCGAAAATAAATGTTATAGCTCAAATCCTCTATACAGACTTCTTTTAATAATACGGAAATACGTTCATGTTTTATTATGCAATTCCACTGTGATTTTGGGCATCGGAAATCAAAAAAATTGGAAAATCTTCATAATATTCAAATCATAGAATGATGCTTACATTCTTCTCTACCCAGAGATTCCGTTCGAGCTACTCGCTATTAGCTGATGGCGCCTAATGCGCCCTCTGGCTGGCCAGAGAATATTTACATATTACCAAATGCCCTATCGAAATTATTTATTCAGCTGAGCTGTCAACCAAAGGAGTGATGACCCCCCCCTACACACTGTAGGTACAATTGTAATACAAGCCTTTCAAAATACACTCGCCATTTTGAAACTTGCTGTGCTTCTGTATTATCTTATATACATCGTAGTATCAGACAAGTTTTATGGTAAACAATCGGTAATTCAGATAGCTCCGTCCTCACGTTGACTTATCAATATTTTAAAATACTTGAAGTGGAGAAGGGTATTGACTTTCCACTCAATGGAGTATTGAATTTAATCAATAGGAAAGAACATCTGTATGTTGTTCACCTTTTTAAACGTTTGTCAAGAAATATTTCGGCTCAATAAAAAATACATTCAGGTAAAAACAGAATTTGACAAATCAAAGACACCTAGGTTATGGCCTCTCGCATGAGTAGTCGGACGCTAGTCATGCCGTATTAAAAACTAAAAACCAATATTACAGCCCTGCAGGCGGCATTAGGAGAAACTTAGATAAACATCGTGGATTCTCTCTGGTTTGCTAGCTGAATTGGTTCGTATAGTTTTATAATCGGATTAATCATTGGGATTAGGAGGATGACACCGACTTTCGTCGGCAATTAATGGTTAATATTTCAGGGAGTTCTAAGGACGCGAACTGTTTTCTCTTGTTAAGGTCACTTCCGCGGATTCTCTCGTCTTACGTCATCATAACATCCAAGCCCTTGCTGAATCTCAATGGGCCTGAGAGTGCATTCGCTTTCGTTTACTATGCCAAGGCAAGTTATACGTCTTGAGCCCCAGCTGTCGTATTAAGCGTTGGTTACATTAAACACCGGGAGAAATCTACTCCGAATGATCGAGGAAATGATGGTTCCGTTGAAAATTATGTTCGATGTATTTTCTTGTCCTATGACATCTTTACCTTCCCCCGATGGAATAAAATTACATTCATTTTTAACACCCCGCCTCCCGAAAAAATGAAAATTCACCATTATTCTTTCGCAACTTCTCCCAAAGAAATCTTTACCGCCCATTCCCGAAAAAAAGGGGGAGGGCATAATGTAATTCTAAGAGTAAGTACATTACTACTGTACATGAGTAGAATAAAGCAGACTTCCTGCGCTTCGATAAACCCTTGTCACATGTATAATAAAATTTCAAAGACATGTTTAATCATTTTGTTATGTGGTTTTGCTGTCTGTAAAATAACGGTGTCAACTTTGTCCACATAATAACATCGTCATGATTGTGCAACTTTAATGTGATTAATATTTCCGATGTTCGATGTTTTGAATAATTGAATTATTCAAAATTTTACGGTCACTTGACACATGTTTAACTTGACAGCGAACACATGGCTAAAAGCAAGATCACCTTTCTGTTTTATTCATTGCTTCTCGTTGTTCACAGGGCCTTGGGCGGTGGGAGGGGTGGAGGATAGATGGACGAAAACCAAACACCCAACGGAGGGAACGTCACTATTACATGAACCTTGTTGAAAATCAATGGGGGGAGGGGGGGGGGGGCAAACGTCACTGATAAATCGGACTTGTTTGCAATTTTACATCTTGAAACCAATACTCAATTTAGCAAAAGGAGGCAATTCTTATTGCTTCAAAATGAACGGAACAATCAGCGGAAATTCCACAAGCTGAGACTGCCACAGGGAAGCGACACGAACGATCAAACTTATGGACGAGTTAAAACAACTAGAATCCGACTGTCTCTGTGTTATTCAATCAATTATCCCCGGTCTCACTAGTGTGACGTCACAGTAGGGGTTCCCCAAAATACCGGAAGTCGCACTGACCGAGTTATCAGGAAAAATGCCGCATATTTTTTAAACGACCAGAACTTGGGTTTGGCAAGGCAAGCGAATTTTGACATCGGGTTTTCGATACGTTCTTTTGTTGAGATATAATGATACATATTAACCACTATATTTGAAAAAATGGTGGATATGCCTCTTTAATGTAGGCTATCTCAAAGTTGAGCCGATATGCTATCACGTGACTCAAACCACTTGCTTCGCACTTCAATTAAGCCAGCTTTAGCATATACACTTATTTTTTTAAACAAGCTCATTCAAAATTAGAATCAAGGTTGAACTTACTTTTTATGCAGCGCCGAACCTGCTGATCTGGTATAAAACATTTCCGTGATCTTCCCTTTCATTATGGGATTGCGGGGGTAATTGTTAATGAGTTATTGCGTGCTGTTCAATTTGAATGAATATACATTTTTAATCATCAAACTCGATCTGTCATAAAGGCTGATTTATATTCCCAAGGGAAAGAAGGAGAATTTGCTTTGAAGGCAAGTTTTTTTTTAACATTCTCTTCTGAAAGAGAAATTAAATGAAAATTGGGTACGCTTTTTACATGATTTTTTTTTTTCTTTTTACAGCTGAATGATAAACGCGTTGACCTGACTTTTCCTTCACTTTTAGTGATTTAAGTGCAATCGATCTCTGTCATTTATTTTGCAGATACCGTAAACGATCAAAATCTTAATTATTTACCGAAGCAGTACAGTCATTACAGGGAAAACGATAACTCCCGAGGCAGCGTCGACACGTGTTTCTCATTCACTCCCTCGTGTCTTTGTGCAATAATAGATTAGAAAGACGAATAAAGTTAGAGGATATTTTTGAGAATCGTTTTGAAGAGACTTTCCAAAGTCCCGAGGAATGGGCATAGGTCATGTATTGAGGCAAACTCAAAACACTATTCATTAAGGACCTCGCGCATCAAATTTTTTTCCAAAATATACAATAAAATGCTCAAATCTCGGCAATGTTCGAAATCAGAGGAGAAGGCTTGGAAGTTGAAGTAGATAGTATAGTTTGTACTGAAACTCGATAAATTGAGCCGACTCGTCACACTTGACCATATGTTCGTTTTTAGTTATTGCACCGAGAACCTTGGCCATCATAGTAAGATAGATCTCTTTTATCGTCAGTCCCAGTATTGACAATTTTGGGAGAAAATTTCTCAGCTAACACGGTGACCCAATCACGCGATGGTATCTCCAGCTTCCACATCTCAATCGAAACCAGGGATAACCTTCAGTTTTGCGTTCCTTCAGGTCACAGAGAGGAAGCAGCCCGAAGAATTATTCGCAAAAACAAACAGCCAGGGTTTAGTTAGAATTTGACTGATATAAGCTTTCATTGTTCTAATATTTTACATTCACCGAATCCTTTTCTCTGTATTTTCCTTTGAAATTGACATTGCATGTTATCATCCAATAAATGCATGTTTGTTGCAAAACTAGTTGGATCCGGTTTTGAAGTGTCACATGTTCACATTGGTCATTACCAATATATAGAGCGATTCTTCTGGGTCAAAGGTTGAATTGGCTGTTCCATTTAAAGTAACGAAATGATCAACGTTATGAGTATTTTTAGGTGCTTAAATCTAGTTTATATGTTTTAGAAAATGGCATTTAAAAATATAAATATCAACAATAAAATGCTTTCCTTGTACGTTTATTGCTATTATTGCTATCAGTCTACAGAAAAAAATTATGTTGTTTTTTTTCCTGCAATGCTAGTTTTCCTTCATTCATCCAATAAACCCACAAAGAAAAATCTCTTATTCATGTTACAATTCAAGTACGAGATATATTATAAAACAGATACATTATCATCGCAAGAAAGCCATTTGTTGTTTTGAGGTGAATTGTCGAGATGACATTTGGTTTCCTGTCTGACGATATATTCAAAACTTATGTAAAAATTTATCTCAATTTCATTTGTTAAGCACGGCGAAAACAATTAACCATAAATGACACTGAATGACAACAATGGAAGATGTGCGGCCGAATTTTATCGCCCGATAACCATGTAATCAAATATTGGGACCCCGGATATTGGCATTCCGCGCTGCAATATCTACCATGTAGAAACTAATTTTCTGTAGTGTGAACCATATAGAACATTGGATTAGCCTATTATCCTGGCGTAGGAAACAGAACGGCCATAAGACAGACGACCATTTGACATGTTTTTTTGTATGATTATCAGTAAAATTTTAACTTTTGCCTGAAACTCTCCAGAATCCACGGAGAATGACACGCGGTGATACAGCATTCTCCCTGGGAGCGTTCGATCGGACTGATTGCAATGACGTGTTCGATTAACGAATTCGACAGCTCCTGTCCCCCGGGGCCGATGTCAATGTAACGGTATTAGCTAGTGTATTGTTTACAGGTCGATTGACAATTTTTAAGCGCCATGTTTTATCTCTCTAGCTATCAGGTACGTAAGGGTTAATATGAGAATACAGACAAAGCCCTGCAACAAAAGTGTCAACGATTAAAAATATATCGCTGAATTCTCACCGAAAGTGATAATAAAGACAGACACGGCATACACAGCCCCGTTACTATGAAAAGGTTCTGGACCCCTGAATCCAAACTTAGTTTAATCCCAGCATTTGGGTGTCAACACACGACAAAACTGTAAACTGGGCGAGTTTTGTCGGAACTTTTACAAGTGTTTCACTTGACAAGAAGCAGTGCTT
Source organism: Ostrea lurida (assembly GCA_903981925.1). Classification (NCBI taxonomy): domain Eukaryota; kingdom Metazoa; phylum Mollusca; class Bivalvia; order Ostreida; family Ostreidae; genus Ostrea; species Ostrea lurida. The sequence continues at coordinate 12,062 of CAJDSM010014348.1, forward strand.
TAATGCTATCCATTTATTAGGCCGCATGTAATTTGCGGAGTTTGTTTCTTTTCTCGAATATCTGCCAATGAATCCCCGGGAGCACCCAAAGATATAACAGGAATGTTCTGAGGAAATTAAGGACAGGGAGGGGGATTTTGTCAGCGATTGATCGTAAGCAAGGTATGAATTCTGGAAGGTGTTATTGTCTTTATTGACCTTTCTCGTGAAAGTTCGGGCTGGTCGAATCTCAATAGAACTCAAGATGGGCGTACTAGTACTAGGATGCAGCCAGTCTCGCTATTTTAAAGTCCAGGATGGGACCTATCTATTAAAAGTCAAGAACAGGACCCTTTCTTGGTCAGGTGAAGAGCTTTAAGTGGAGATCCTAAGATGCTCGTTTCGAGTCTGGAGAGAACTCCAGTAATCTCTATCGTCTGGCTTCTTAAATAGCAAGTAGTTCTAGAGAAGGCAATGAATAGACACTGGGGCTATACTTGTGACACCGGGAGGAGCTGGTTCAAAGTAGCCTCCACTTGCCCCAGACCGTACCATCTCCAGTTCTTTATTATGTTGTATAATGTGATATATAAATGGAAGCTGGTTTTCTTTGACATAGGGGGCTAGGGTGGAGGGGGGTGCTTAAACAAACTGTTATCAATCTTTGTGCGAAGTGCCTGTGACCCCTGGGTGAGGAGATATCCCTGTTCCGCGTGGTGTTTAGGAGATGTCCCTTTCCTGGGTGAGCGAGGTATCCCTTCCTGGGTTGAGGAGGATATCCCTTCCCCTGGGTGAGGAAGAGATGACCTTCCCTGGGTGAGGCAGATGTGTCCTTTCCCCTGGTGAGGACATGAAAAAAAAAAAAAGCATAGATCAATGCCTGATGCATAAACATGTTTACAAGAGTTTTGATATCGCGGTTTTATTTCTACGATCTTTATTAGATTTTTGTTCCTCTGGATTGAATTATCAAAGTATCATTTTGCCAAAAAGAACAGGTGTATGTGTTTGATAGTCCTCTATGGATATTAGAAGTATTACACAGTCTGCCATTACTAGCTATTTAAAACACGACCTTAGTGGTGTATGCATTGGGGCGATGTGGTCTAGTGTGGCCTTTTGCGTAACGGTAGTCAAAACAGTGAAGTTTGTTTTGAATTCCGTCAACAAAGAGTTCGGTCAGTTTATGTTTAATTACTGTAGGTTTGTCGTGCCGACATTCTCCTTCGCCGAGAGTGGTAAGGAATGACAATTAATTCGCTTAATTGAATCTTCTTCCGAAGGAGAAACTCAGAACATTGACACCATTTTGTCGTTTATTTTACGCGTACACCATAACAAAATGGTACATTAATATTAAATACACAGAAGGAAAGTTTTTGCTTAGTATTCAAATCTTTCAACAACTTCATTAACGCCCACGCGCCTTGTTTGTCACTGAAGTGTTTCTTTGACCAGGCAGTCCTCATGCGAGGCATGCCTAGAAAATTCACCCCCCCCCCCTTTGCACAAGCTAAGTTCCGATTGCGAGCCGACGACAAATGCATTAAGAGGACCATGTATATTACATGGTCAGTTCACTTTTATTAATTTGCAACCTACAGTCGTTTCTTTATTCCTCATACTGTAGTAGATACATGTATATAGCTATTGCTGTTTTTCTTTACTTTCTTCTTTTATTGCGATATGCGTTCTCCTTACTTTCTCTTTCTACTTTGTCTCGTTTTGCTACTGTTTCTTTTATTGATCTGTTTTTCTTACTTTTATCTTTCTATTGTCTGTTCCTTACTTTCTCTTTATTGGTAT
>CAJDSM010014351.1:0-16155 GCA_903981925.1 Ostrea lurida
TACAAAAACAACGACTGATATGCTGAAGTACCAATCGGAAAGTGAACATACCCTTATACATGTACATGAAAAAAAGCTATATAACTCTCCTCTTTGACCCACTGTAAATTGTAGGAAAATATAAGATCCCTGGTAAAAACAATGTGAACATCATCAAATGATAATGAAGTATTGTACAAAATTTCAAGGCTATCTGATAAACCAAATAGGAGAAGTGTTCTCAAGCCATTTTACATTCTCCACCCCTCATAGATCCACTATAACTTTAAGGATTACAATTGATCCTCCTGACTGACAAATATGCACATTTAAAAATGATGATAAAGCACTGCAGTTTCAAGTTTATCTGATAAGCTATATATGCGGAAAAGTACATTATCCATCCCTCTTAGATCAACTATAACTTTTACAGAAATAATTGAATCCTCCTGTCCCGACAATATGCACATCTAAATATGACAATGAAGCATTGTACAAAGTCTCAAGTCTATCAGCAAAGCCAAATAGGTGGAGAAGTGTTCACAATCAAGAAAATGATTGGATCCTCCTGTTCCAACAATATGCACATCTACAAATAGCAATGAAGCATTGTACAGTTTCAAGTCTATCCAATAAGCCATGTAGGAGAAGCATTCACAATACTTTGTGACAAAGACAGACAGACTGACATAAATATTAATTCTAGACACTTTTCTTTGAAATTTCCTTTACTAGAAATTGATTCCAAATATTTCAATTCAGTTTAAAGCAACAAAGTTTAACAAACTTATAAAGTTTTAGGTGTATGCCACAAATTAAGTGTATCATTATTCTAAGATTGTACTTCCACTACTGGATGGCTTAATTATTTCATTTGTGCAGCAATGTGACATATTTGTGAATGGCTACTAACTAATTGTGATATATTTCCATTTCCAAAATACTGTATTGAATAAAAATTTTCAGTTACACGCATGCGTTAAGAAACGTCACCCAGGAACTATGTAAGCTTTTGAGTGTCTGGTTTATAAACCAGTATAAATCACATGACCCAGAGACACTTACAACTGACGGGAGGTATGCTGCCTTTTGCTGGGACTGATTTTCGTCGTGGTACCCCAATATCAGACATCTTGGCATTCTTTGCCAGTTTTTGTCGTGTTGGATTCGGTTCCATTATTCTGGAGTTGGGTTTGGGTTCAGTGTGGTGGGTTGGTTTCGAGGTTCCAGTATTCTTATTTGTTTGGGTCATGTTTGGGTTGCGTTTCGGTCCAGATTCTTTGATTTGGATTGGGACTTCAGTGTTTTGTTTGCGTTTGGTTTAGGTTCAGTATTTCTTGATTTTGGATTTGGGTTCAGTGTTTTGTTGGTTGGATCGTTCCATTATTCGATTTGGGTTCGGGTTCAATGTTTGTGCTATTGAGTGTTTAGAGAAACAAATGGGCACTGATATCTATATTCACTTGAATTTTATTGTTAGATATTTACATTCACCTGAACCTTTTCTCTTTATTGGGTTTTTTTTAAATTGACTTTGCTTTCATCATAACAATAAAATTGGCTAGTATTTGTCGCAAACTATTTATCCTGTTTTTTTAGTACCACTGTTGTCCACATACCATTATATATGTATTTGCAATATAAGGTGGTTTTGGGCGAGGTAAAAAGCCAAATCTGAAGTCTATATCCGACTTATATAACGCATACTAATGTCATACTATTTTTCTTGCACACAACTAGCAACATTTAAAACGAATATATTGGTATACTGTATTTTCAACATCCAATATTCATGAAACAGCACAGACATATAATGCTGAAAATAAAAATAGACATTGAAAAGTGTAATTCTATTTATTCAGAATATTAAAATATAAGGTTATCAAAATTAATCGTAAAAAAAATGACGGGTCAACTTTCAGAAATATTTATGCAACAAATAAACACACTCTGGCTGAAAAAGTGAAAAACGTTTTCGTGTTGATATCTTCAAAAGGGCTGCACTATAATATGAAACTTAGACAGTGCAAATATCCATTTTGAGGTCAGCTCCTTTCGATTTTGGAAATTTCCGATTTCACTTTCGGAATAATGAACTTTTTCATGAAAAAGTGTGTTTTTCAGTTGTCGCACAATAACTGTAAAAACTTTCACCTAATCAGATTTGAAACTTTTAAGAAAGTTATATCTCCATAAGGCAAGCTCCCTTATTTGGAAAAAAATTCTGATTTTCCATTTTTAGACTTATTTAAAAAAAGGGAATTAACTCAAAGTTGTAGAAAACTTGAATGACAGTTTTGGAAGTGTTATAATTCTTATCCCCTTGCAATGGAAAATGTGGAGAGAATTAATTCAGCACTTGCTGCGATCCATGCCACTGTGTTTGTGTTCTGGTCATGAACTCTGTGAACAAGAAAAGAAGCAAGGGTATTCATCAGAGGATCATCAACCTTCCACAAATGTTGCCATGGAGAAATATGAAACCAAACTGATTATTTAAGAGTCATGACAAAGTCAGGTCACAATGATATTCCTTTTAAAGATTATCTTGCGAATGGGATATAGCAAGGGTCAGATCATCAGGGGATCACTAAACTCTACAATATTGTCAAGGTTCAAAATCAGAGTCAATATTAATTAATCCCAGAATATTTTTTTGAATGGATGGAAACATATTAATGGGTCAACCAGCAGGCCCTCTGTTGATGTTTTGCTACATCCACATTTTTTCTAGGTTTTTTTTATGTATTTTTTTGTGTAACTGAAAAAATTTGTTCGATTTTTCTTGATGTTCAATAGACAAATGCTTTTGGTTTTTGTTATGTCAAGTATTCTATATATGTTCTATGGTGTTGTCTGCCACCCATTCCCTCATCCATCATTCCAACTGAAATAGTTTGTCCGGCCTGAATTTTTTACCCTCCCCATAGATTTAAATATCATTTTTTCAAAATTGATGCCATGCCCCAAGGAAGTGTCATAACCGTGAGCCAGCTTATGTGGTCAAAGGTCAAGCGTCACAATGCACCTTACGGTTTTAACATTGTAAGGCAATAACTTTTTGATTGGATAACATTTTCCACAGAATTTTGTTGCCCTGACCAAAAGAAATGCTGTGACCTTAAATCAAGGTCACTGGTCAAAGGGCAAGATCATGCAATGCTTCATAGTGTTTAACAGTGTTTGGGCCATTAGGATTGTACACTCAAAGGGTCAAAAGTATTTCTCGCACTGCTAATTTTCACTATAATAAATTCAATTGAATAATACATTTTTTAGAGCACGCATAATCAATATTTCTACTGCCCGTCATAACTATAAAAATCTCACAAATCAATGCACAATGGCCTAAATTTAAATCTGTTACTATCATTATTTCTCTCTGGTTACAGTTTTTTAAACACTCACTGGGGATCATCATGTTTTATGAATTTTTATTTGAACACTCTTATTACAATTTCAATAGTAATTAGCATTTAAAAAAATGTACCCCCATCATTCAAATCGACCCACAAAAAAATATTTTAAAAATACCATTTAAAGTAACATTTGTCATAGATCTTGAGTGAATTCGCATAATATTCCTGAAATTTCACAATGATAACATTAAAATATAAAAATTTTGTGAAGTTTTTAAGAAAATTGAAAGTTGTAATAGATATATAGTGAAATTAGCGGTGCGGAAATACTTTGACCCTTGAGTGTATCATGACCTTGAAACAAGTATTGGTCAAAGGTCAAAGGTTACAACCAGAATGGTTTAAAGTACAAAGTGGTTTTAACTTTGTCCTGGGCCATAAATTTCAACTGAGTGCTTGAAATCAGTATGTCTTTTCTACATCTGCATCTGTCTTCTCAGAAATAATTATTGCTGGCGTTATAGTTGCTACATTGGCGTTACTTTTGTTAACCATTCATGTTAAAAAGTTGCATGAGGAATGGCAGTAACCTTATATATAGAGCACAAATTCATAATAAATGTATAATTATTAAGGAGTGGGAGTGTTATTGATATATCGGTATATTGTGATAATTTGTCCTACGATATGTATTCACGATATCGGCGAACGAAAAACCGGTATTTTCAAAACATATGTAAATTCCGGACATAATATGTTTTATACAGAAAAGTTTCTGAAAATGTTTCAATGTTTAATACTCAACAGATTTGCATATCCATCATAGTCATATTTTTTTTTCTTGGCGACATATTTTTTGTGAGTCATTTGATATAATTATCTGATCTGAATTTATTGTTATTTGTTTTCTAATACAAATAAATATTTAATATAGTACCAAAATTGACGTTTTATGCTATTCCACCTAAGGGAGTGCTGGAAAGTAAGAGAAAAAATAAGAAAAAATGCTATGTCCTAGAATATTCATGATATTATCACGATAATTATGAAAAAAATATCATGATACATCGCGTACAAAAATTTTTGCGATAACCCATCCCTAATAATTATGTATGCGTACACACCATGCACACACGGAGGATAATTGGGGAAGAGGGGGGGGGGGGTGGTAAGTAATGGTAACAGGATGATTTACTCCCTTCCCCGGTTTTTTAGTCCGCTCATCCAAACACAAACTTAACATAATGATATTGAACAATAATGTGGTACATATGTATATTTAATACCTCTTGTCAGCTGTTGCAGTATTTCATTACAATCATTTATTGTAATGTTTCACAAAACAATGGGTGATATATATGCTTTTGTCAGTGGACAGCTTACATGTAACATTGAGGCAAGATGACTATAAAATGAGAATCGATGGTGCTATATTGAGTACATCTCTTTCTTGCTGCTGTTTTGCAGATAAACCAAGTCTTAATTTGTTTGTTTTTTGAATTTGATGTCAAACTTACAACACCGATGGGTTTTTCCCTGACGCAGCATGAAAGTGTATATAGATAATTCAAATACCAAATAAGGCTATAGGCTAACTGAAGATTGTTCAGGTGCTTAAATTTGGTCAAGAATGAAACTAAACAATTTTGACCTGTGCCTTTCATTGGGATGAAGTAAAATAGTTTACCGTAATGTTGCAACAAGCCTTCATATTAAACCATATTAGTTATGCAAACTTTAAAATCCTTAAAATCAACATACTGTGTTATGAACAAAAATGATGCTCTTACAGTTATACACGATTGTCAATGGTTTGTAGCTGTTGTTTATTACAAAGTGGTCTCATTTATTCCGCAAAATTGTATTTGATTCTGTACACCACGTTATGTTACTCATATTTTTTTTTTTTTTTTTTTTTTAACTAATTGGAATTGATTGTCTTCAGCTGTGCAAATAAAATCCTAGTGTATTTTTTGTAAATTTTCTCAGAACTCTCATCAGAAAAATCAATTCTTGTTTAGAAATAACTGGATAGCATATGCAATGTGTTTTATGCTTTGTCTAAAAGTCTGATAATTAAGTTGTTCTGAAAGTTTAAATTGATATATTAGTTATTTAAATACATATGGACTTCAAATTGATTTGACAAAAATACTTTTTTTCACGGCTAATTTTAAAGAAAAACTCCCTGTTCCAGAGGGAAGGAAAAGAGAAGAAACGTTCTTTCCTACCAACTCCAAAATCCTTTTACCACAACATAGCATAGAACGCACCAAACAATTGTTCGCAACCAGAAAGAGAAAAAACCGTACTTCAAGTTGGAGCAAAGTCTGGTATACGGGGGTATCAAACTTGGTGAATTGCGCTATTTTGGGTAAACGCATATTGCGCAGATTATGGTTGGAATTTGAGTGTATATTAACCAGAAGGGAAACATATTGGGAAGTTGAAGGAGTAAAATATTTCAAAGTGTCGACCTGGACATGGAATATTTGCACCTGTTGACAAAGTATCAAAAAATAAACTTATTCCTCAATGACCTACATAGTGATGTGATAGAAAGAAGAAACAGAAATTCCACAGGAGATGTAACCGAACCCCAGAAAACAATTCGTTCCTAGAACTCAGCGTGCGCATGCTAACCTTCAACCACAGGTTAATCTGAGGAAAGATTCCAAGAGAAAAAATTGCTGTTCCTTCCTAAAATTGATGAACAGATGTGTGAAGATTTTGATGAAGTAGACTTTTAGGTACATCTGCTTCTCAGGAGTCTACAGTGATCCCAGGAAAAAGGTGTTTTACCAAAGCTCAGTTTCCAAAATCAGACCAACCAAGCTCAAAGCTTTTTCCCAGAACTTTATAATGAACAGGTGTTGTAAATTTGACTTTCAAAAGATTTTAGAAGCAGAGTTGCTATTTTATACACCGCTTCCACGTGCAGATGCTTTAAATGAAATAAGATTTTTAAAACAAATGCATACCTAATGAAAAATGATCTAACAAAAGACAGACACCTTTCCTCGTCCTTCAGCTGAATCAGAGGTCTTGAACCCATTCAAACACCAAGCAACTAGATTAACCTGGCCCTTCCAAACTTTCCTCAAAACCATTTACCATCGTAGAAGGTTACCCACTGAGACAAAGGTTACTGGAAAAAAATGGGAAATTTGAAGCAAGACTTATAATTAAGTGAAATGCAAACCGCCCCATGTTACAGATATTCATTCTACACACAAAAGTAGTGGGGAATGACTCTCCTGAGCGGGGAAGTAGAGAATTCTATCATCTGATCATCCGCATTTCCTTAACTTACCTTTGACATGGAATGGTGGCGGTTCCACCCCCTCAACCTACAGTTACCCAAAGTCCCTGTAAAAGGTGTCTGATGGCCTTCACCCTTCTGATCCCATTGCCGATGACACTTTTGAAATCAGTCATAATTCTATCTAGGGGTGTTGGAGGTTCATGATTCTTCAATTTGTCACCAATTGTTGCCAGGAAAACACAGACAATGTTGGATGATGAGAGAAAGTCCTTGTTAAATCTTACTGATATAGAGAAGTTAAGTTCCAAGGTTTCTGTTTTGGTTCAGAAGTACAAGACGTGTGCATCTCTGGGCGGACACCTTTGGGCTGGAAATGCAGTTACCTCAAAACTCCAGTTGTTTCTTTGTGGAAAACCCAAAATCCAGTTTGTCAAGTTTTAATACTCTGGCAAAAGAAAGTCAGTCCCATAAGAGCAGAAAGCCAGAAAGCGAGGAGTGTGAAACCTGGGTGTCCCTCTGAACTTTGATCTTGAATAGCAACATATAAGATAGGTGATTGGAAAGACTGTGGAGATTTCTGGGTTACGCGACACTCTGATTGGAAGCAGGAAGCTTCAAGATGTGAGGAACACTCCCAAGTTCTGAAGATGGGTTTAGAAAACCAAAGTCAAACATAACACAAGACCAGAAACAACCAGGGCTGCACAAGATAAAGGTAGAAAGACAAATGGACACGATTTTTGGTGATTTTCCCTCTGATTATGATTTCCCTGAGTGCACCCAAAGCAAAGCTTCCCATGGTTGATTCTGGCATCTCAGAGCAAGGAACCATATTGGACACTGGAAACAGGGTAGAATGGCCGATTTCATGCGAGATGAGGCAGTCATTAACAGAGGAGAAAACAAAACTTGTACAAACTTCTTGGAGGAGAGAGAAGAAATTCAACTTGCAATGCCGAACTGATTGCTGCCAATTTAAGAAGGAGCGCCCCTTGTGTCTTTGTGTCCTCCATTAGTTGCTGATCAACAGGTAAGATGATTCTAGAAATTTATGATGATAAATTTAGTATTTTCTACTTTGAATTTTGTTATTCTTTAAACCTTTACAGTGTTATGCCAATCTTTATGTCAATAATATGTGTGTTAACTGTTGAAACATTTTCGAGATGGTGTTGTTAAGTAAACTTTGATAAAATTTTGCTAAAACTTAGTGTATATATCTGTGCAATGTGTATTTTTCAGAGATTTCATTTACCCGAAGATATGCCACATCTGTGGAAATTTTGTGCATGTATCTGCTCTATACACTCTGGCAACATATTTTGCATGCTAAGTAAGTTGAATTGCTTTTACTATTTCAGTATACAGGTAATAGTTATATTTGAGAAACAACCTGTAGGCAATCTTTGGATGCATACTAGAGTTATACATGTACGATATTTTTGATGCTTTGCTTTTATCAAGTCATCATTTTCAAGTGTTAAATTTAAGACTTTTTTGAAATAGCTCAGTAGTAAGTAATAATGATGCCAAATACTTTTTGTATTTGATTAAGAAGCTTTTCAAAATCTTTAATGTTCAAAATAGAGAAATAAATTCTGAAAAACCAAATTAGCAAGGTTGTATACCATACTTGGTTAAAAGCTTACTTTAAATCAGACAAAAAGGGTACCTTTTAATTTCCTCCACTGAATTAATAAAGGTGAGGTCTCTGTAAATGAAACTAGCTGATCCCAAAGCCACAAATTTGTAAAAACAGTAGTTGTCAAAAATTGACACACTCACTTGACGATGGATTGAATTGTTGCGTTTATTGAGAGGTAAGATGCATTGATGTAGGTTGTTGTATGAAGACTGCTGAATTAAAACAGGCAATGCACATTTTTTCTCCTCTGATGAAAAATTGATAATTGTGTAGGGAAAATGTATTGCCCGAAAGAGTAAACATGTATTCTAATTGCACAATTGCTTTAAGTTGGGAATTACCACCAACCTGGTTTGGAAAAAAAATAACATGTCACCATAAGAGATTAAGCTGGCTGAGGGTTAACGCTTTTTTAATTAAAAAAAAAAAAAAAACTGGTTGAGGTAACACATTTAATTTTAAAAAAAAAAAAATTGATGAAAGCCTACAGCTCTTTTAGAATATGTTAATAAAAGTTTATGAACAAATCCATTGTCCAAATACATAGTGTATGATTAGTGAGGGGCACTTGCTATCTTTAGCTGAAAAAATGAATTTTAAAGAAGAATTGTGAATGACCAACAGTGAGATTAAAGCATTACCTACTGGCCTAATTCAGACTGGGGAATTAGAGTTTATAACTGACTTTGTAGATTAAGGCAATCAGAACAATTCTGAATTTTAGTAAGCATATTATAACTGAACAGGAGAATTTTGAGTTCCTTTCTTTAGGACAAATTTATCCTAGACGGTGTTTACCTGGTACCCAACGGTCACCATTTGACAGGTGAATCACAATAATATAGTAATATTATTTACTCATCATTAGTTTATTGACTTTGATGGCTCATGGGCTGTGAATGCTGACATATATTTGCAGCTATGCCCGGACACGGACTCTGAACGAGGAACCCGAACAATTAATCCCACACAGACTGGGCGCTGAAAATGGCACAGTCCTCCGATTCCACGGGCTGGACTAGAAACTTACTGTATCTAGACACTGCTTATGCACAACCTTTAGAATTTCCACTCAGGTATATACTTTTCAACTTTTATATCATGAATCAAGACATATTCAGTGATGGGAAAGTTCAATTACGTGATATGTTAATAAAAGAGGAGAAAAAGAAAGAAAAGGAAAAAGAAATGTGTTTGTTGAAATATGATATAAAGTCCCTGTAACCTTGACATGTATCATGTATCATTAATCAGAATGTGTGCGGCATTTACATGAACTTGCATTGTGCTGAAGAATAACATGTTGTTATACGCATAACTTGGTGGAATGCTTAACAAGTCGCTTTTCTTGTGAAATATCCATGACAGTAAATCCACAATTAGGTAACTCAAGCTGCCTGTGGTATCAGTGGCTCAGGAGCACTGAATTCATATAATCCATTATGGTGTTGAGGAATTCTGTCTTCGTTCATAATGTGTATTCTCTTTAATCGGTGATTTTCAGCTTCCTGAGAGGGGGCAGGGCAAGTGTTGAGGAGATGATTCCGATATCTGCAGTATGCTGGCACGATTAGCGACAACGAAAGATCTGGCAAAGAAGACTCGGAATCGTAAGTTCTCATGTTTTTAGCTCAATATCTGAATTAGAAGTGTAAACATTGTATTTATCAAATGTGTAGCTGTTGTCTTGCATAAATCATGCAGATTTCATGTGCAACACCTCTGACTGAGTGACTTCTCGTTTGTGATGATTTTGATGTGTCTTTTGGCAATTGATACTTATGATGACAATATCAAAAACAAGAACAGCACAGTTTCACAGAGCATGACGATGTTCTTGGGTTGGGTAGGGATAACGGCCTAAATCAAAACCTGGGCTTATCTATATATGGAGGGAACACAGAATTATTTCTTAGTGAACAGCTAGTTATTAGGAAAATGCATCACTTGTCAAATTTTATATTTTTTAAGTTTTCAGGTGCATTGACTTCGAATGATTAATGTGTTTATAATTATACACTATCTTTCAATCTTTGAGATGAAATAGTCTGCGAATTTCACAGTGATGAATAGTAGTAGGATTTTACAGAATCAAATGGCTGTGAAGTGATTGTTATGTTAAGAGTAATCGAAATTTTGGTGGTGAACCGATCTTTATTACTTTGTGTACAACTATGGATAAAAATAAACAGATTTTTTGGTATTTAAACATAAGGCGCCCCCAGTCCAATTCATACACAATTGATCTTATTTTGAAGGGAAACACATGTCAACCTGTTAACAGACATAAAAGGAATCTCACGCTGATATATTTTACCATGGATAGTAAGGAGAGAGAAAACAGAGCCTGCAGCAATAAGGTAGGTATTGATCCAATGGTTCAAGGTTGAAACTTACAGATTACCCCGTGTTATTTTGCACAGTGGAAATTTTCTTACAAGAGTTGTGTTTTTTTTTCTCTCTTGAAGGGTACACCTGCAGTCAGATATTGCCAAAATGTGTTATTGTTATATTCTCACAACATCGTTAATAGTCTTCCAAAATAAAACAAATTGTGTTACCTGAGATATTTTTAGGGAGCTTTGGTGAATGAGAAAGTTTATCTTTTCATACAGCCATGACATGATTAATAGCAATGATGATAACAAGTGCCTCTGTTGTAGGTGACTGTTTCACAGGGAAATGTCAGAGTGCAATCATTGAAGATGAGCGAATAGAAGCTGACCAGCACTGGACAAACTCAATGTGACTGTGGACATTGTCCGGGAGGATGCTGGAGAGAAGAGAGGGAACAGGAGGAAGAAATGAGTTAACAAATTAAAAGAAGTGTCTGAGGAAAGAGCAGTGCTAAACGAGCGGAAGTGTACGAGAGGACACTATACTATCAGAGACGCGACGGAAACAAGAAGAAAAAGAACGACGAAAAAAACGGAGCATAGAACCCAACACCCCAATGTGGATCTACGTCTAGCAGACTATAATCAAAGCACCAATTCCTGTGAAAACTCTCAGGATGTGTGTAATAATATAGGCTGCGTTCATAAAACAAGCGTAACATGGGACTCAAAAGTAAAGGCAGCGAAAATCAAGTGATTGCAAAAAGTTAAAGGGGGAAGAATAATGGGACCGAAGAAAAAAGTAAAAAAAGAGAAAATAGAAAAAGAGCCACCCAGATAATAAAAGGTCACCCCAAGAGTAAATGGGACAGATAATGACAACAGATTGAAGCAGGATAAAACTGTGGTAAAGCTAAAGTGAGGTCAAAAGCAAACTAAGAGGCTTACCTTAGCACCACCCCCACCAACCTTCTAAAAAAGAGGTGGTACCTAAAGAAAAACCCAAGAAAAAAACTTCCCAGTCTACACCACCCTGATTTAGCAAGGTTGAAAAGTATAAACTGAATTGGGGAGCACCTGCTTGCCCCTGATTAGGAGAGTCGTCTCCAGCAGCCGGTAGAAAGGACTTTCCAAGGGCAACAACAGCGGGGACGTACCTGAGGAGGCTTGTCCTCTTGGCCTCTAATGCCAGTTCCAACCTCCCAAGCTGGATTATTGAATGAAGTCGGTTGGCAGCAGTGTACTTGGATCAGCTATCAGCTCTGTCCGGAGCAAGTCAGTCGGATCTTGCTGGAAGTGATGGTTGGAGGGGAATTCCAGCGCTTCCAAGCTACTCCTAGAATTTACCGAAGCCTTCCAGTAAAGTCTTGGTGTCCGGCGAGTAGTAAACTAAGTATGAATATGTTATAACATTAACCAGAATGCAATTTACACTTCTTTCTATACAATGAAATCTTGTTAGATTTTATAAAGGTTTCATCAATAAATTCAGTCCCTGCTTTTGTCCTGTAGGTTAATAAGTAAAACGTATTTCTTTGATGAGCTCAAAAAACATTGTGTTGAAAGTTGTGTAGTTCCAATCAGCAGAGGTTCTCTGTGAGTGACATCAATAAAATTCTGTAGGCATAAAACATGTTGCTCATGTAGTCTCTAACTTAGCTGTAAACCCTCCTTGTCATTAGAGAGCCGAATTACTTACCCCTAAAGGAAAAACTTTGTTCAACAGAGCAATAAAGGTAAATTATACCCAACCGTAAATGAATGTCACTGGGGGTGTGGTCCTCATTAGACAGTATGTAATGAGAAAGGAAAATAACAAGGATGTGGGAATATTAATGTATAAGTAATGTGTATTATGTTAAGTGTCCCATCTGTTAAAACCCAGTCTCCTCCCAGTCTCGCCGTGAACCAGACTTGTGTTATCATATATTGTTTTCCTTGTCCTGAATCTTGATTGGAAATTGTCTGGTTAAGATGGACACTGTTGAAGGAGGCATTAGGAACACTTTTTTATATTCAGCATAAATATTTTAATTTATTGAACCTCATACTGATGAGTTAAAACTGCAGTTGCTTCAACAGGTCCAGTAGATTTGCGTGTAATAATTATTATTCTCAGTAAAATTCCACAATTTTATTTGATATTTGGTGTGATACTGAGTGTATAAAATTAATGCAGTTCAATACTTTGACTTGTTAAATCATTCTTTTTGTTGCAGATAAAACTTTTGAGTAAAAATTTCTAAGCCTTTCCAGGAGCGAAGAGGAGGACCAGTTACGTCCAGCACCATGTCCACAGCTTATCAGGTACAGTTAAAGACTTTTTTCAAAGGCATGCCAGAGTTATCTTTCAGAATTTTACACTAGACTTAAATCATTATCTGAAAATTTTGAAGCACATCTGGTAAGGTGTTGAACTGTTATATAGAATTTTCAAAATAAAACGAGTACAGTTCATTGGTTCTCTAAATAAGAGTTAGGAGGGGAAGATGAAAAATTTCAAAATTATGTCTGTTTAAAGATTACAACAAAGGAAATGTAATCAAAAGTCAGAATGTACTCCTGGGATTTAAGACATTTTCAAACATGATTATTAATGCATTCTATAATCAAATTGAATTCTGCTTCAATTGTTGTGTTTTTTTTTAATTAAAACTGATTTGTTGTTCTCTAAAATTTTGCATTTCACTTAAGATATATCTTAAAGTTCAAGGTCATTGTAGAAGAGCCATTCAATCATAATCCTCTAGGCTTGTGATTTAAAAGTAAAAGAAAAAAACCTTTGAAAAATTGTTTTCACAAAAATATGTGTGCTTCATTAATTACTTGATAAATTGTCATACAAAATCTCAAGGTAACACATCAAATGTAGGAGTATGAGAGACCATTGGTCTCCTTGCTTTGATGATGTCAAAAAAGACCATTCTGACACAAAAGTATATTTGTTTGTGACTACAACTTCGGGCTTTAATCCATCAAAATGGTTCAAAAAGCTTGGCATTTCAACTGTAATGGAAAATCTGTTTAGAAAGATTTTCAGAGTTAAAGATTGACAATTATTTTAAATGGGAGGATTAGTTTCTTTCGCAACTTACATTGGCAAAAAACAGAATATTGGATATAAAAATCTTAACCGGCCTTATTTTTGAATACAGACCTAATGCAAGAAGACAATGATTGGAAAAATCCTCTAAGATTTTTTTCCTTTATTCAAACAGAGAATGATAGAAGTTTTACTCAAAATTGCATAAAATGGTGTTTATGAGCACCTCTTGAGCACAGAACTTTTTTTTGACTGAATAAATTAAAGATGAATATATCTTTAAATTGAAAAGTTACCAACAACTCCCCCCCCTTCCCTCATCTGTTTGGGGGGAGGGGGGGTCTGAAGAAAATGTTGCCGTGGTCTTGCCTTTATTTTAATTAGCAAATAGTTAATTTTGGTTCCTTTATGAACCATCATAAATTCAGGGAATTGAGAAAGAAATATTTGGGTTAACGATTTCTATGTATTAGCTTTTGATTTCTTAATGTTGATATCATTATTAAGTTCAAACATGCATTTTTATTGATGAGTCTATGAAAACAAATTGATATTAAATTTCCTGTTAAAAACTGTCTTCTATGCGATCCATTCAGAGTGTGGAAGAATTGTATAAGGCAGCATATCCAAGTCCTTAAATCCTTATTTTTACTATTTTATTGATTAGCATAAAGAATGTGTGTCATTGTACAGTAATACAAAATGTGTATGTAGATTATTCATGTAAGATTATATTCTTGGCAGATGTTATACAGACGACTTTGATTTGTTACTAACATTTATTGATATGAAAAGCTTACAGACTTCCGATTGACAGTGTTTTAACAATTATTTATTCCTAGAGCAATGATAAGAAGTTATTGTATAGCAGTTACATACATATGCAGTTGATAGATTTTGTCCCAACTGTCTTTAAAATGCCAGCAAACTTCTTTAGTGCTTCAGAGAGTATTGAGAAGTTTCTCCATATCAGTCCAAAATACAAATTGATTGAGCTACATTCTGATTTCCACAATCACAGTTCTAGAGAATCACTACTCAGGCAAGTCAAGAAAATTTAAACATGACTTAAATCTGACTTGTAAATGGTACGGAGTTACAAATTGTTGTTCCTTTGCAAGACGGTTAATTAATATATGTAGATGTCAGAGAAACTTTCAAGTTGTTGTGGGATATGGGAAGACACTAAATTTTTTTTTTAAAAAGATACATTTTGAAAAATCCATGTCCCTAGTTACTAAGGATTTGATCATAGAATTACGTCTATTCTTTTAGTTACCGTTATAACAGGTATGTAACTTTTGGTAATGGTGAAAGTTTAAGGGATTCAAGAAGTTCAAGAAATTGAAATCTTGAATTAAATATGGAAGTTTTAGTTAAGATATTAAAGTATTTATTACAAACATCTTTGGATGAGAATATTATATTTGGCATGTTACGTGCCAACCATTCGGATTTTTGTGAAGATTGCTCGAGTTTTAATATGGATGGATTTGTGTATACGCATGTTGTTGCCGTTGATTTTGTTGAGGATACCAGGAAAACTTTTGGAAGTTTTAATTGTAGTAAAAGGTTGGATGGAGAGACATTCGGGGTAATGGTAATATGTGGGAATGTGGGGGTATTGTTAAGTGCACTCACTAAGGTTTTTTTTAATTAGGTAAGGTCCAAGTAGAAACAATTAAATTTGGTGATTGATGACGTCTTACACTACCAACACTTTGAAATATCAAGAGTTTAAAAAATAATGAAATATTTTTATGGACCTTAGTTTCCACTTTGAGAGATTCAAAAGTTCATGAAGTTGTGGCGTTTGGTATTAGTAAAGAAAAGATCAAAGAATATCAAAGTTTGAGCCATTGAGAGTCACGTGTAGCATTATGTAGGACCCAAAGTGCGATGGTCACGCCAAATCGCGATGGTCTGCGCCAAACCCTGATGGTCTGACACGCCAAAGTGCGATGGTCCAATCATGTCCCAAAGTGCGATGTCTTGACATGCCAAAGTCCGATGGTCCTTTAATCATGCGCCCAGAGCACGATAAAGCTGAATAAAAAGTACATCAGAGAGGACGCTGGAGAGTTCCGAATTCTTCTCATGACCAACGCAGTTTCGGACTGGGTCACTCATATCCCTTTTTTCCCCGTTTATCCTTGAAAAAATATTCGTCAGGGCCAAACGGGACGTTAGATTTTCTTCGGCGTGAATTTGTGAAAGACGTTGTGATTGACACCATAATAACGTGACGTCACAAACGGTTACCCACACCATCGACTTTGGGCGTATAATGTGTGGACCATCGTACTTTGGCGTCCGTATTGTCAACAAACCATCGCACTTTGGGCAACCAATCGCACTTCTGGGGCTACCATCGCACTTTGGGCCACCATCGCACTTTGGAGTTTAACAAATTATATATTAATTACCAGACTATATGATGCAAAATGTAGGTCTCATGAGTAAATCTTGTATCGAAAAATTTGTCATTTTTTCTTTTTTTTAGGGATCTGTAAAGGCCCTTAAATGCA